>DWJZ01000059.1:0-49502 GCA_018249125.1 Asbolis capucinus
GAAGCTAGTATAGTATAATTCTACTGTACCTGTGTATGTCATTGAACTCCTCCTAACAGCTGGACCGATTTGAATTAATATATTTTTATGCGTTTGGGTGGCGCCCTAGATGGTCTAAATACACAAATCCACCCGGCAGATGGCGCTGTTGACGATATCTAGGTTATATATAATACTCCAACTGAATATCTAATTTTGTTTTTAAAATATCTGTGGTAGTTCAGGGAAGGTTCAAAAGGTAAAAAAATAAAGTCTTGCGAAGTTCGCAGTCAGCTAGTACCTATAAAATCTTCTCGTATATCTCAGTACTCAGCAACCTTAGAATCTGTATGGGAAGAGCCGCCATTACAGCAAGAGATGCTGATTTGAAACTTGTTTTTATAATTACGATAAACTGTTTCCTGTTGTAAAGATTAAACCTATCATTTTCTAGCGTCCTCCTTATTTCACCTGTTATAAAATAATACTAGTAAGCCAACCTTGCTTAGCTTCAAAATGTTTAATGTATGGTATAAATTCCAGATGGAATTTGCACCGAATGACTGCGATCACTTTTCTTCTGAGAAAATGTGCTTTAAATTGAATGCTTTTCATTTTATTGGAAAATTCGGATATCCGTTTTGTTTCCTTGGCAAATAAACAAACTATGTTACATTACTTTTTTTTTCAATATGTTAGTATTTATTATATATATTTAGTAGTACATATTAATTTACTTGTACCAAATGCGTGATTACGAAAGTTTTAGGGTATATCTTCGAAAGTGACGATTTCTATTTCAACGTTTTCACGACTTTTTGTGCAATAAAATATAGCCTTTGTTTTTTCTTATACTCCATTCTGTCTACGTATTATTAACAAATTCGGTTAAAACGTTTACGCGTGCAAGACTACCTAACAGACAGACAGACGGGCAAACAGAAAGGTAGGCCAACAGCCAGACAGGTAAACATATCGACAGACTAATAGACAAAATAACTAGATATATTCTACTAATATTATAAATGCGAAAGTGTATGAGAATGGATGAATGTTTATTACTACTTCACGCAAAAACTACTGAAATGATTCGGATGAAATTAGGCACATAGATAGATTATAGTCTGTAATAACATGTATAATACTTTTTATCAACGAACCTACAACGTGGGCGAAGCCACGGGCGTTACATAGTAAAGGTAATTGGACCCTGTTTGTTGCGTTGAGATTCGGCCCTGTTTACGCCGGGCAATAAGTGCGCGGTGTGTTCACACGCACACGCACACAAGACTTCATTTACAGTTTTAATTATCATTGTCGTTTCGAATTACGCAACCCTACGTAACTGTTATAAAATAAACCATTTTTATTTGAAGAGTAAAGTGCGTTTCTATAATTGGTACTTAAGTGGTACGTACTTACTTATTTTTACTGTTTAGATAAAAAGAGGTTCTCAATTCGACTGTAATATCTTTATGATCGTTAACTCATAACTTTTTACTGAGTATACCGATTTTGATGTTTTGTTTTATTCTAAAGCTTGGATTGTACCACCAGGGGAGTAACGTCGTGGAATATATTCTAGATACATCAATACTGTCGAGATATATTTACTTGGTCATTAATGGACAAATAATGAAGCAAATGTTTTATTTTATTTTTAATCTAGGTGATTATAAATTATCTAACTTTTAACAACACTTTCAGTAAATTATTATGTAACCAACAGTGGATTAACTTAAATTAACCTGATTGCTATAAAAGAAATACCTATAAAGACTATTGCAAAAAATATACACAAAAATTTCCTTTAAATTGGTTTAATTATATATACTTATAGAACCGTTCGTGGCGCCGCGCGGCGGCTTGTATCGATTGCGGACGATCTAAAAAGTTAACCAACAGCGGGCGCGGTCGGTAGGAGGATGTGTGACCGCTAGTGGCAAAATTTTATGAGCACTTCCGTGAGCAGTGCGTGTTCAAAGAGCATGTAAAGACGTCGGTCCCGTTTGTTATGGTTAGATAGCTATAATTAAACCATGTCGCAGAGCTTCGGGTGGCACAAAAACTTTCGACACTTTGGTCACTAACACCTCCACAAATCCGTATTAAAGCGGTGAGTTGGAGTATACTATGGTAGTCCTCAATATGAAGAGAGACCCGTGTGTAGTACTGGGTCATCAATGGGTGCAAATCGTATATACCTTGATATGGCTTGACGAAAATAAATGGTTTCGGACGGTAACATTTGAAGCCTAGCTGAGCTAGTAGTGGACAATTGTGCGATAACATTACTATCCAGTAATTTTCGTAAGGACACGGCCAGGGAAGATTGGAGGTAGTTGAGTAAGCACACTGGCCTAGAGAATCCGTAAGGCTGGAATCTTCTTGCGTAGCGTCATTAAACTTTCTTGTATCTTCCCTTGCTGACTGAACCTAACTGTATACCACTAATTGTATACTTTTAATGCGTTATGTATACTCGCTTACACGAAAATAGAACTAAAATGATGGTTTTAAAATGTTTTATCAGTGCACTTTTGTTGCAATTTGTCACAAAGCGGGCAGCGTGTTCAAATTTGTTTCTTATCGTGTTCTTTATTCAAATTCAATTTGTCCAGGAGTTACCGAGAAAGATAAACAACAAATCCCCTTGTAAGAAAGAGAGAGAGAATATAAAATCAAAATACGAAGGAATGGTTTGCTGAGCTTTTATTAGGATTTAAAAAAAATCGTAGATAAAGATTTCTATTATTCTATTTCTGACATATGTCATAGATAATGTCATTTTTTTTTTTTTTAATTATGGATGCCTGGAAGCGATTGTTCTTTTAGTAATAATCCCGTCAATTGTGCTTCGTATATATTTTTATATGCTAAACCTACAGTTTATGTAAATACAATAATTTTTTTTTCTTGTAATACAACAGCCAACTGTTAATACGAATCTATGGTCTTATAAAATATTTTCACGTAACAGTTTCACGAAACGTTATGCCAAACAAATGTTTGTAAATTAAAAACAATTACCCGTTAATTTACTTACACCATTTGGAACAATGGAAAGTAGTGGCCAGTCCATTCAGTGTTCACTGTACCGCTACTTCCGCTCCAGCCATACTTGATACCCCAATTTGATTACAGACGGCGCTAGACAAATAAATATTTTTAGGGTTTCGTAACTGAAGAAAATGGAATTGTTTTACTAAAACTTTGTAGTCCATTTATTGCTTAGTTTTATGTCTGCGTGTGTAAAAATTAATAACAGAATTAAGAGTGTTTTCCCTATACAAGAACATTTAAGTTTTCACGGTTTCAGTTTAAAATTAGGTCGTAATTCTTTCGAGTAAGAGTTACGCCTTTATTGTTTTCATCGTCGATACATTTCTACCAAGTTGTATGGATCTTGGTCAACAGATAAACCAATTTTGATATGGTTTTGCACAGATTTTGAGTGACCGGTTGGTCTAGTGGTTAGTGAACCTGAATGCTACATCGAAGGACGTGGGTTCGATTCCCGCCCAGTTCAAACTTTTCTGTGATAAACAGGCATGTTTATTCTATGTGTAAATATATATTTATATATGTATTTAAAAGTATATATGTATACTAGCTTCCGCCCGCGACTTCGTTCGCGTGGAATAGTTACTTTGGGCTAACCCGATTCTGTCATACTCGTACATTTTTTTTGCGAAACATTAACCGTATACGCAGCGGATACTCTTAATAGGAACAAACTCCCTCGATTTTGAATCATTGTTCATTGGTGCTCCGCTCCTATTGGTCTTAGTGTGATGATATGTATATAGCCTTCCTTGATCTACATATCTAACACTGAAAAACAATTCAAATCGAACCAGTAGTTCCTGAGAGTAGCGCGCTAGAGCAAACAAACATACTCATCAGCTTTATAAAATTAATAACATAGATTTGTCAATTGTCTGTTCACCATAGTAAGAGCTAATGCTTAGTTTCGGGTCAGATGGCCGTGTGTGAGTTGTCCAAAGATATTATGAGAATCAATCAATTTATAAGAATCTATTATATCTTTATGAGATCCTTGACTGACAGGCTCTAAAGACTTATGACCTATTTTTTATTCGTCATTAATATTTATACTCTTACATTATATTTCTATAGCGACATGCCATATAAATGCAATTAAAAGAAATAATGATACAATAAAGCGAAAACTTAAAACAGGTTCTCCGTACAAAGAACATTTTCTCGTAGGAAGTATCACATATTAGTATTGAACCCTTCGTAGGCAGTGCCTACTCACACTTGGCTTTTATCATCTACCAACAGTATCAGGTATTGAGTCCATACTAATAGAAATAAGGTTAAGAATACACCGAGTGAAACTTATCCATTTGTAGTTTCGATATCTTATTGAATTGTTTTAACAATTAATCCAAAAGGTTGGCTAGTACACCAAACCGATAATTTTTTGGGGTTATTTAACAAATAAAATTTTTTTGAAATTGATTAGCAAGGAAAAACTTATTTTTCCAAAATATATACCTAAAACAAATATATTTTTTTTGAAATTGATTAGTAAAGGAAAACTTATTTTTCCAAAATATATACCTAAGACTATAAAACGGTCGCATGGAAATGTGCGAGAGACATATTTAGTACCTACTCGTTTGTTAAAAAAAGACTATAGTTGGACGTAGTTGATAGAAAAGAATGCAATGGAAATAAAAAATATATATTAAAGTTTTTTAATTAAATCTTTTAACCTTTTAATCATTAATTCTTCAATCTTTTTAACAATGAAATCATATTTAAACATGATCTGTGTTGAATTAGTTAGCAAGGCTACGCCCAGTTAAAAAATAAATATTCCACGATCGTATCCTTCTAATATTATAAATGTGAAAATTTTTAAACATTTTTGGATGTTTGTCTTTCCTTAACGCACTAACCGTTGAATGAATTTAGATGAAACTTGGCACACAGATAGACCACATCCAGGAAATCATCATAGGAAAGATTACCATTGTAGGTTCCCCTGTTTATATGTTGAACGAATTAAAATGATATATATAGTACAGAGATAGATTATATGGAATAACACATAGGCTACTTTTAATCGACACATAACACAGGCGAAGCCGCGGGTAGAATTAGTAATTAATAAGATTGACTTTGACGGTAGTAAAAC
The DNA here is from genome assembly GCA_018249125.1 of Asbolis capucinus. NCBI lineage: Eukaryota > Metazoa > Arthropoda > Insecta > Lepidoptera > Hesperiidae > Asbolis > Asbolis capucinus. The sequence goes on from DWJZ01000059.1 coordinate 5,150, forward strand.
TTTATTTTAATTTTTTTCTTATTCATTTTATTTTACATCTAGCTTTGTCATGAAAAAGAGTTATACTTACTGTAAATGTTTTATATAATGTGACAAAACCAATAACAAGCAAACGCCGCATGCTTTATGGAAACAAGTTAAAAATTCCTATCATTTCAACCCATCACGGTCCACTATTGAGCACGTGTCTTTTCTCTAAACGAGAAGGGTTTGGTCCATAGTACACCACGCTGGCCAAGTGCGGATTGACGAACTTCACACACCTTTAAATTTTGCAAACTCCCCGGCATGCAGGTTTTCTCACGATGTTTTACTTCACCGGTATAGCTTACATTTAAATGCTTAAAACGCACATAACTCCGGAAAGTCAGAAGTGAACGTCCTGGGATTCGAACACGGACCCCCGAGTAGTAGGCCGAGTTCTTAACCACTAGGCTATGACCGCTATAACGTTACAAATATACTGTAGGTGATTAAATGACATGTATGGAGAATCTTGTATAACGATTATTATAAACCCAGTCATATCAATTAAACATTGCCCGTAAGTTCATTGCACGATCACTGGTTTATAGTATAAGTACTAGATTCGTTAATTCGTTTGAGATTTATAGAAAACTAGCTTCCGCCCGCGACTTCGTCCGCGTGGAATAGTTACTTTGAGCTAACGCGAACTTTAACCCGCGACTTCATTTCTGTCATACATATATATATGATTTTAGCGAAACTTTAACCGTTTACGCAGCGCATGCGCATGCTCAATAGGAAAAAAAACCGATTTTGGAACATTCGTCATTGGTGCTCCGCTCCTATTGGTTTTAGCGTGATGATGTATAGCCTGTAGCCTCGATAAATGGGCTATCTAACACTAAAGATTATTTCAAATCGTACCAGCAGTTCCTGAGATTAGCGCGTTTAAGCAAACAAACTCTTCAGCTTTATAATATTAGTATAGATTACTTTGGTATCCGCAATACTGACCGAGGCGCTAACCGCATTCAGTTCAATGCTCTGCCTTGTTTGAACTCTGTAACACTTAAAGTTTATTGATTGTTAATTTTTAACCAACTTCAAAAAAGGAGGTTTCGATTCGTGTGTATTTTTTTATATGTATGTTACCTTATAACATTTTACTGAGTGGACTGATTTTGATAAAACTTTTGTATTCGAAATGTATCACTGTACTGTAGTATTATGTTGAGTTTTAGCGACATCTGGCGAGTAGTATTCTTAATAATGCGTATACACATGTAGAATTTGACATAGAATTGACATTTGTTAGCTATGACTGCGTTGACAATACTTTCCTAGTATTACTTGTAGATGTCAGTCTTTTTTAAATGTATTTTAAATTATAAAATGATTATTAGCGTTTCCTACAAACACGGTAAACCGAGGCCCTAATACTAAGACTCCGCTGTCCAACTTATTTTAATTTTCTTTCCAGGCTACGCCATGTGGCGTGTGATGCTGCTGGGGTGTCTCGTGGCCTCTTTCCGGGTTCAAATCAGCGCCAACCGCGTCCTGGATGTAACCACCTCCTGCGAAAAGGGTTCCGTAAGCGTACATCTTGAAATGGAGAAGCCCTTCAAAGGAATCGTGTTCAGCAAAGACTTTGCGAGGGAGTGCAGGGTTCAAGGTAAATGTTTTTACGTAACGATCAATGCACACGATTGTCATGCGACATTTTTATAACATTGTGCCTTGTCGTGGTAAGGTCTTTGGATGGTGGATGAGGAAAAGAAAGTCGTAACCGGCTTGTATGCGTATATTTTGAGTACACGTTAATTTGGTATACAGAATGGGGTGAGACTGTAATATGGTACAACGTATTGAGTGAGTGTCTTGCTAATGATTAACGCTTTATATTTATATTGTTATGGAGGTGGTGCCTATAAAGATTACATCATGATTGTTGACTCACATAAACAAGTAGGCCCAGTCCTTAACATATCAACACCACTGTTTAGTGTAATACATAACTACAGTCCAACAGGGTCTATACAAAACCAGTGATTAAATCAGTGTTCCCCACTAATAAACATTGATTCATATATATAGATTTGTAACCGTTTAACTGAAAGCCATGTTTTCACCATGGCCCACAGGTGGGGCTGGGCCTAATGACGCTGCTGCACTACGTGCCCACGCCGCTGGCCGCCAGCCACCAGTCGGGCTCGCTCGTGCTGCTGTCGCTGGCCGTGTGGCTCACGCACGAGATCAAGCTGCTCAAGTACATACCCAAGTAGACTCACGGACAGACAGACACATTGGTGCATTTACCAACACAACTCATCCGCCTCACAATTCACATTATTTTAGTGTACAGTGAGTAGGTCCTTATTAAGTTATGCTTTTAATGATCGTTTCCGACATTACATCCCACAGTCATCTCTGAAGGTTGAACAACTATCGCTGTTGATGTTGCGATGAGTGGTACATTTGTCAATTGACTCTATTCTGGATAATTACTGGAGCCAAAATATATTTCCTACTCATACTTACCTGAAGAATAATACTGTCGCATTTATAAATATGTATGTGTAGGAATTATAGTATTTTTATAATTATAAATATTGGTTTATAAATTTGTATTTATTAACCAAAGATTTGAGATTTTTCATAGCATTTTCATATAAGATTCTATTGCTGACGTTCATGTTACTTAAATTTTCATATGCTGTATAGAACATATCATTATGTACCTCAGTCGTCTTTTCTCTCCCTTCAATAATTGTAGTAGTATTAAATAACTAATTATAAAACTGGTATTGTTTGTTTTTTCTATAAATTAGTATTAAAATCTGCCACCTTAATAAACATTAAGTTTCCTGTGATAATTAAGGAGTAAGTGAATATACAAGTATTAGCACGGAATAGTTTTATTGTAATACCAATCTCCTTCACAGACTTCGCTTCCTGCGTTATGGATGAGTTTATCTAGCACAAGCAACTGCTGTGGTTACTCACGTGATGCTCATTGATTGATAAATAAAATAATAAAACAGATCTTAAAAACTTTTTTCTGTCTTTTACTTGCAGTTGAAATATATTTAATTAAAGATGTTCATTAAAACTCAGGTATCTCGAGAAATTTGATATTCGTATCACTCATTCGTCATCAAAGAATAAATTAATATCTTTGGACAACACACACTAAGCGTTAGCTTGTACTATGGTGATTAGACAACTGATAAACATATATATCTTTAAATACATACTTATATAGATATTTTAACGCCCAGACTCACCGAACCAACGTTCCTGCTCATCACAGAAAAGTTTGAGCTAAGTGGGAATCGAACCCACGACCTTTTCGGTTTAGCAGTCAGGTTCACTAACCACTAGACCAACTGGCCTGTCAAAGTAATTCATAGTTACAAAGTAATACATAGATGCCTTAGAGTAGAAAGTTGTTATTGTTGTTATATTCCAGAAGCCTGCTTCTAGTGAAATGAAGGTACCCATCTATATATTAATTTGCATTTTGTTTCTGTATCAAACATTGTCCTAGAATACTGCTGAATATAAATATATATTCCCAGCATTGGAGGAGCCCCTCACACTTGTACCAAACGCCAGAGTAGCGGGCTCCGTGCGCAATGAAACGGTCCACTACGGCAGTAAAAGTTATATTTTTAATAAACACAACATACATTAAGGCCTTGTTGCACGGTCTGATCAGCCTCAACATAGTACAACGTAAATCATTAATATTGTGTATTCCACGGTGAACATTATATCGCATCGCCCCGGGACGAGGGAAGCAACAGTCAGTGTACATTTATTTCCGATGTTGCGCGTCAATATTTGCGCGATTCTTACAATACTTCTTACAATTTTGTTAATAGATTTTATAGTAACATTTCATAAAGCAAACGCTTTCAATTTATACTACAAACGAAACGGGTGCCAACAACAACAATGTCTCAGCACCATACAATATACAACTCTCATACTCATTAAAAAATCTCAATTCTCGCTAACAAACTAACTTAAGTCCGCAATAGTTGTTCTTATACTTGCTGTCACATTAACGATAAGGAAAATCTTAACGAATTGCGTAAAACCTAACTAAGAATAAATGAATCTTTCATTTAATTTCAAAAAAGATTTAAGTAAATTAAATATTTGTTGACTTAAGCCACTTTGGTAGACGAGTAAAAATATAACCAAAATGTACGTGCCTTTTAGTTATACAATACAAAATATTGCTCCGCGTGACCCCGAGATATGTCGACATTGCTTCCTGTACAATATGACATACAACACATCACGGTGTAACAAACCTCACATTCGAGACCAATCTCTATAAGCAGGGACTATATTACACTCGGTAAATTGCTGAAAGTTACTCCAATTTAACAAACACAATATATCGATACACATTCAGTATTGCATTAGATGTCGTCAATATTATCAAATACGCGGAAGTTCGTCAGTAAAATGTAAAAAGGGACGTTTAGGGAAGGAATTTTACATGTGCGTCCAAAGAATAAGAATACAAATTATATTCTAACGGATTCTCTGTGAGTTCATAGTATCTGTTACCGACTGAGCTTCGGTGACCTCGGTGCAGGTTTGTTACACTGTCTACACTTAGGTGTCTATTAATCTTATAAATTTCATTCCTATACAACAAATAAAGTTCAAAGCTAAACAGCCACTTAATATAAAGTGTTACAAAAACATGTAGGAAACTCACATAAATAAATTGAAATGTATTATTCATTCATTAGCACTGTCGCTGTTGTATTAACTGTTTTCGACAATATGTCATGTTAGTCCCAACTAAAATCATATTCTTAACTTAAACTATTAAAATGCCCTCTGATTGGTCGGATTGCTATTGTCACTATTACTAATAAATAGCTAATCTCTGTTTAGGCGCAAGTCGTGTACAAAACTCCAGAGCCACATCATTACAGGCGTATAAACTATACATATATGGTAACCAAGGGGAACATATACATACGTTCTTGTTTGTATGTTTAAAAACATGGAATTAAAAATAGATTGAAAAACACAGGTTTTATTTAGACAATACATATTTTGAAATTAATATTTTCATCTATCTATTTACATTTATATATAAAACCAAATTATTACATAAAGCGGAAACATTACACAGGATTCCATTTTCAATTCCATTATTTTGTCCGTAGAGACACCCACACTATATATGTAGGCAGGACAGCATGCAGAGAGGTGAGCAATAAAAATATCCAACGGACAACAAGCCTCTTTCAACTAGTAATAATATAAATTCTTAACTAACCTGTTAATATTATTTAATTTGTGTAGCATACACATCTAGCTCCGGCTATTGATACAACATTGGACGAAATCCAACGACCGCTGATACGTTATATGTACAATATTTCACTGAAAATTATATATTATCCTTCTATTAAATAGTAATAGGTACTTAACTAATATTCAATGTACATGTATTGCACAGACAGGGCCCAGGATCCCAGCCGACTCATTATGCCGTGTTTACTCCTGTGATAATACGTCAACACTGAACTCCTCCGTACCGAACGACACGTTTGGGTTATCGCTAGACAGCAGTTGATCGATATCGTATCGCAAGGCGCCTGTCGGTTCGTCGGGATCCATCAGAGTTCTGTATTTGTGAAAATTTCCGAATAGTTTGTGTGATGAGAGCGTCACACTTCACGTCTGTGGACGTAACTGCCACAACTCTGGCAACTCTGGTGGACATAACTGCCATGAAGCTGTTCGACTCAAGATTACCGATCGAGGCCACACAGCGGGACTACGTGATCGTCGCCAGGATAGTTCGAGAGATCATTCAAAATTTACGCGTAGTGTCGCTAAGATTTAGGTACGAATTGGTGTTCATTAAACAATAACGTGGGCCTTGGGAATAACACTACCTATGAGTATTACTAACAGATCTCTTTACGCTCCAGACACAATCCTTACTTCCTTCTTTTATAAACGTTACAGTAACTCTGTCTGACTGTCTGTTACCTTTTCACGCTTAAACTACTGAACCGATTTTGATGAAATTTGGTACAGAGATAAAATAGAACTTGAGGAACAACAGGCTTTTTTGTGTTAAAAAAAGGGTGAAATTGGGGATGAAAAATCTTCAATATCGGAGACAAAAGCAGAAAGAACACTTTGTATTCATGCACTAGATGTGGCGTTGGCTGTGCAGTCAGAGAGGAAGGGGAGGGGGTGAAGAGGAAAGGGTGTACCACGCGGTCGTATTCGCGGGAACAAGCTACTCAGTCGTGTGTAAAACATTACTTGATTTATTTTCAGGCCCATATAATCAGTTCAGCTGAACCGTTAAACCGTACGGAGTTCTTATAAAAATCAAAATTGAAAGAATCTAATAAATAATTTTGATATGGGTCGGGACCAGATTTCCTCAGGCAGGTACACAACAAAGAATATTTTCCCATCTCGCAACATTCCATGATATAACACTGAATGTCAATACATACAACATAATAACACCGAAACACTAAGCTACTTACATCAATTTGCTATACAAAATTAGATATACCCGAATCTAAATAGCTAAAACTTTAAATATATTCTCCTGTTAAACACCGCGTATCAAACAATTATGCAAGGGCATACGATTGTTACATATTTAATATTTAATTAATATGTTTATAATACACCATTTAGCAATACAGGCTGTACGGCTCCTCTAGCGAGATACCTGTAGTTAAAGTATTATGAAGAACGTCATAGAACAATGATGTAAGTAGAAGTGCTTCACAACTATTTCAGATGCCGGGTGCGGCCACAGTATTTGAATTGTACCCTACACCTCCAAGACTATTTAATTATATATTATTGATTTGATATGTTATTTTCTTTATTCGGTACAAGATGGCAGTGTTTGCCGCCAATCTCAAGAACAATTTCAATTCAAATAATAGACATAAGTACAGATCATATCTAAAATTATGGCACTGTACGGTACTGTTTTGAATTGTGTCATTAGGAATAGATAAAACGTGTTTCAAGATTTATTTCTCATGAGATAACGACATCTGTAAAGACACTTCCACTGTGATCTTTGTTCTATGCTATTGACACGGTATAGCCACGAGACAGTCGCAAACAACTAATAGTCATATTTTAATTTTATAAAAAAATAATTTCTTATCTCGTACTCAGTCCAATTTTCCGATTTCATTCCGAAAAATTATAATGTAGTTATAGTGTACATTAAGTGCACAGACATGATGAGTTTTCCTAGTGCACAGACAGTTGCTAATATGATAATTGTATAGGTATGTTTTATTTAAAATGTATTATATAAAAAAAAGTATTTCAGTCGGGAAATCTCAGACAATAAAATAATAAACGCGCAAAACTAACGGCTAGCGTTCAAATAGACACTAAAAATAAACAAAACCTCAGTAAAATAAGTAAATAAAGACAATTCTCTCATCACAATACGTGGCAGTCATAATGTATGTAATTACAACATCGTAGTGGCAGTTATAAAATGTTAATGACCTTCTGAGAGCTCATTTTGATGAAATTTGAATTAAAAGGTGAATCAATGAGTCTGTATTTCTTAAAAGGTGATTAATATTCTGTAAATGACCTCATATTGAGATTGTTTAAATATAGTATTATGTCAGGTCCTTGGTGATGTTCAAGAGTATAAAGATATACGATAAATGTCGTAAACACAAAGAAAATTATAAAACTACCATCCTTCTAAAAACTTTGTCAAAATCATCTGTTGCAAAAATATCTTTACAATAAAATTTTAATAGTCCATTTGTAACATCATAAATGAGATGGTTTTGTTGTAAAATTAAAATAAGATCTTGTCTATCGTTATCAGAGTAATGTGTTACCATTGAGGTAGATCCCTGTTAGTTGAATCAGCGAGAGCTGACCCAGAACCTTCTCACTGCCTACCATGTTTGCAAACTGCAGTACGATATCAAGATACAAACAAATATATGTACCTTAAAAGAACGTTACTATGAATGTTTGATGTATCTGTGTAAATATGTTATAAAGCAGACTTTAAACTTTGGGGCACTCATTTTAGGTACTATATAACATTATTATAGAATTTCTAACTTGAGGTTAAAATTTATTGCGATTATGATAGGTTTGTGACAATATGTACAAGGTGAAACTTCCATTGAAATATATTAATATACAGTTAATGTAAAATACATTCCTGCGACCAGCGGCTGCCAGTCACTACCGAGAATTTAAATAATTTGTTAAACAATCATAACTTATTTTCCAAATTGTTTCCAAAAAAACTAGCCTTAAAACAAATAAGTTTTAAAACGATGCATACAATACAAGTATAAATTTCATATCTTTTCACAACTTTTTAAAATATCAGAAATATTATTAACACTAGGCAGTCTATAGTATGTACAAAGTTGCCAAATAACTTCAGGATGGCAATAAATGTATGGGGCCGTAGCATGATACATAGACTCTCAAAATGTGCCAGCTTGCAACAATGCTTATCGGTCAAATCATCTCAAAGGGTGCTACATCAGTGTGATTACTCATATCTGCTGTACAAATAGATCACAACATGTAAACCACAATTTCTTCAATTGCTATAAAATTTAAAAATGCCAAGCCCCAGAATGAAAAGTTGTTAACGTTCTATATACCATGACCAAACTTGGAGCTAAAGTGCATTCAGAGATTATAAGCAATGCACGGGCAAACAAGTGTTGTTACAGTCCACTAAAATGTATCCATCCCATCCGTGATGGCCAGCGACTAACCACATGCCACTCGGATAATTTATCATTTAGTTGGTTATACAAACATGATAGTTAGTTTTCGTTCTCACGGTCGCTGCATGATGACGGATTATTGATTGATGCCACGAAACAAGTAGATAGTTCTGAAAATAAATATGTATATATATAATTAATGTTATCAACCAAATATCTGTACTATTTTCCAGTGGGAAATTACCAGAAAAAAACAAAGAATATTCTATGCTTCTAAAGCTGTCAAATATCTTCAATGTATTCCATTCATAATAGGGCAAGTAAAGTTGTTGCTTTTAATGATGGGCCTGGCTACATAGTGTACCAATCTTTAATGTAACAGCTTCAAAATAAAAAAACAACATTTTTGTTCATCAAACTATACTGAAATAATATGGAAGAGAATTTTTATAATATTAAAGCCTTCTCACAGGCAAGGACTCATGTCCCCTAGTAAGTATAACGTAACTTGTCTCCCGCATTCATTTACATGCCTAGTTTAATATTGTAATGTGTCTGTAATCTGTGCAAAGTATTAATAATTTATAATATTCTTGAATTGATTTTATCATCACCCTAACATTAATTAGATAGGATAGAAAAGCAGGCCCTATTAGAGCATTGACCAAGTATCAAGCTGTTCTCACACTAGCTGGTGGGTGCAGGCGAGGATGGCGGTTCGCTGACGATGACCTGGACTACGTAGCCCGGAGTCACCCGCGCCTCCTCCACCAGCAGCCGGTCGCTGAGAAGCTTCCCACCATAAAACCAGCGCTGACGCCACGGCTCAATATTTTCTTGTGCCTGGAAATTAACATAAAATTTTAATCCTAATTTTGACAATTGCAATATGACCAGTTGGCAGTGGCCCATCAAATGCGTATTCTCGGCCTCAGTTCAAAGCCAGAACTAATATTTTTGTGGTAGATAAATGGACATATGAGGCATATAGAATCAGAGACACAGGCCGGTTGGTCTAGTGGTTAGTGAACCTGACTGCTACACTGAAGGTCATCGGTTTGATTCCCACACAGGTCAAACTTTTCTGTGATGAGCAGGAATGTTTGTTCTGTGTCTGGGTGTAAATATCCATATAAGTATGTATTTAAAACTATACATATATGTATATTTATCAGTTGTCTGATCACAAAAGTACAAGCTAACACTTAGTTTGGGTTCAGATGGCCGTGTGTGAGTTATCCAAAGATATTTATTTAATTAGAGTCAGCTAACATTCCAAATATTAATTAAGTATAGAGCTATCTAACAAAATTAGGCCAGAAATATTGACTTCTTTTATTTTACAATCATAAAAAGTGAAAGCCCTTAAAATTGCATATCGTATTAATATTGAGTTCAAAAACAGGTAAGTACCACAACATGAGTAACAAAGACAGTTAAGCAACTAAGTAGCCAATCACAATGTTTAGATTTCTATACAATTGAGCCAATTTTCTTGGACAGTTTTTCTTTGTCTAAATAAATAGTTCATTTTCTAGAAAACTGTTATGAAAAACTAGTGGATCAGAGGTATCCTTACAGCCTGCAAGTGCAGGCAGAGGCATCTAACGCTCACAATATTAAAAAATATAAAGTAAATATCAATGTCACGGAATGCAAGTTTTTGAAGAAACAACAGATTCAACAGTTTAATATTTACTTTTTATTTACATTTTCTTAACAAACCTAGAGTTTTTTTTGACATTACATCTATCATGTTTAGCCACCAGAGTTTTTTAATTCCATAAAAAGGAAGAATATTATTTTTGTCAAATGTATCTTTTTACTTCAATTATAAATTAAAAAGCAATAAATGTGATTATGATATCGTAAAAAATATACCATTTTTGTATATTGTACCAGTTAATAAGAACTGACGGATAGTTAAATAAAAGCGAGAAGAAATGAAAAGAAAATATTGTTTAATTGTTTTTAAAATTTTGTATAGACAGATATATATAATATTACCTTTAAATGATAGAGTTTATGTTCTCTCTTCAAAATTTTTTACTGTTTTATTGTGATCCCCCTATTTAATATCAAAAGCAGCTAGGTCATATTGGGCCCTATTTAAAATATTTCATTCTTATAATGTGTTGACTCGCATTTTCATTTGTCATATAATGTGAAATAATGATCGCCTGTTGCTACTTATTGAAGTACTGTACATTTTTAGTATGTTTATTGAATTTATCAAAACATACTAAAAGCAGACAGTTAACAGAGAAGTTATAGAATTAATAATAAGAACACATCTTAATGTAAGTATCAATCAAGATACAACAATTCCACAATACTCACATGTAACTTAGCTTTGCAGTGTGCAATAGTATGTCTAGTGCAAACCCCTAGTTCCACATCTTTACATGTAGTGGATAGTCGCAAGCGTAGCACTGCTGCAGCACCACCTTCTGCTGGCTCAGAGCACTCGGCTGGAGAATCCCGGCCGCTAGCCTCCTTAACCATGTTGATTGGTGCTGATAAACAGTATATTGGCACCTGAAAAACATGTTCACAACAATTTTAATAATACTGATGCAATAGGCCATTATGCAGTGCACTATATTGGTACATATTTAAAAGGCTAGCCTAGCTTGTATTTTTATTGGTGGCCTGAGTATAAGCACTTTCTTTCTTCACCTGCTTACTTAATTTCCTTAGTGTAGTTCCTTCAGAAGACTCAACGCTTGCCAAAAGATGGCTCAATATACAAATAAATTATCAATCTTGAGTTGATCTGTGTTGTGGTGATTCCTAATATAAAGATTACTCAAACACATACAATATAAGGTTGGCTAGGGTTTGATTTCCCCAATAGTTAAAGTGAGACTAAATAAAAAATACTTATTAAGCAAAGACATTGATATTTAAAGTTACCTACTTGACAGTATCATACCTGATATCTTGTTCCCCATTCATCATAACACTCGGTAAGGTAGCCATTGGGCACTGACACACTGGCTCCATCCAGTATCGCCTGCGCCAACTGAAAGTCCATGGCCTCCGCCGCCACCGCAGCCGCCCGCAATGCATCCCAGATTTCTTTTCGTCCTTCGAACGCCGGTGCCGTATCCCAAAACTCATCCCTCTTACTTCTTAACTGACCCTCGGTCAACGGCACGTCAGATTTCCATCTTATAGTCTCATGGCACAGTGATTGGTTTTTTCTCAACCCACCTAAAACAAATTTGAAAAACAAAAATGATTCAGTCACACTCGCGAGGCCAGAATTGACGGCAGCAGCCACAGCACGACACCAACCGGAATTAGGCCGCGACACCGTTCCTGACGATTCTTCGACCGGCCCACTTCTTCTTCTAGTTATTCCGATGCAGCCCCCCATTCTGATCACATTCTATGATCACCCAATTAATAGATATTTACAAAAAAATTAACAAATAACATTTTATGGCCTGTCCCCTTCTGTCAAACGAAATGATAGCTGTACATGTTAGACTTGTGTCACAAATAACTTAGCAGTGATAAATTCACCGTGCTCTGCGTTCAAAACTGATCACGGTGACAAGATATGAAACAACAATGTAACAAAGTAACACTGTTACTCGAGTTGTTAGGTGAAACGTCGGATCACATTAAATTTCGGCTACGTTAATCACATCTCCCTCGTAGTCATTCAATTACGGGCATTACGGCATTCACCGTGTAACGTTTAGGAACTGTAGGTGTAGGAAGGCATTTAACCCATAGACCATAGTACTATACTTGGCCACCTGACACCTAGTTTTGTCCTTAAGTACTTTCGTGCGATTTTAGAGACCGCCAGTATATTATTCCGTTTATTTTGAGATCTATGAGATCAAAATAAAGGAGCTTCGACCGAAGATATTTTATTTGTATCGTTAATTACGCATCCATTTTTTATATGAAGATTAATTGTTCATTTAATTAAATACTTCATACTTAATGATTTTTTTAAGTTAATTTTTAATTTATAGTTTTTACTGTTAATTTTTATTATTATATATGAAAAGATTTAGGGTCACACATAACAATTTTTGGTTAATGATTGTTTTTATTCCTATACTAGCTGATCCGGTAGACGTTGTCCTGCTCCATAAATAAAAATGTTTTCAAGCCCACTGTGCTCGAGACTCTTATACACGGAGCTTGTTTTTTCGATAAGCTATAGAATTGTTTAAATATTTTGGGCTGTGTATATGTAGATTGAAAAATAAATATATTTTAAACCAACGTTTTATAAAATCGCATCAGTAATCTCAGAGATAATCATGCACATATACACAGACAAACTGCAAAACTTCTAAAAATCCGCGTTCTATTTTATCTTGTAAACGTTAACATTTTTTTTCTAAATAACTACCGTGAATAGACAGCGACCAGTTACAAATGTGTTAGAAGTATTGATAATATTGGAAATTTGTATGTAGTAACTTCAGCCAGCCGCCTAACGACTATAAAGCCAGTTCAACGTTTTTCCCTTTTCTCCCCGTACTTTAGTCTTCCCCGATATTCAACTGTCCTTCGTTCTGATGCGATATATTGTCGGTGTATCAGGAGCCAGTTAGTGTCATTAATTCTGATTGCTTCTATGATGTACACCTTATCTACTTTCTAAATCTTTTCGGCACGTATGGGTCCTTCACTTCCTTCTAGCCTGGTATTGCTAATGAGCCTGGGCGGCGATGATGTTTCGTCAACACTCATTGTACTGAAAAACTTCTCTTTTTGGCTACTTCTCACTATCTCATATAGTTTAATGGAGTTCAACCCTTCAATTTCGACTTCCGGTACTCTAAATGTTCAATTTTAACATATCCTTGGTCAAGACTCATCACACTGAAAAACTTTTCCTTTCGCAGTATTTCATTACCTTATATAGTTTAGCTCAGCTAAAGGGATCAGTCCTGCATCAGGTATTCCAAAGCCCTAATTTTAACAAATCTTTGGTTCTTGAGGACTCTTCACAATGAAAAAACTACATCAGAATAAAATAATGTACAGTTTTTAATAATTAATATTAATATCACCAATTTTTAATAAGGTATGGTCGCGTAGATTCAACTGTTAACGAATTTCGACACGAGCTGTCAGAGCTACGTGGTTCTGTGGGAAATAATAATAATAATTCTTTATTTTCAACATAACGTTACAAACAAGAACTGAAGTCTCTGCGTCCTAAACTAGACGAATCTGTGTCTTAGGAATCAGGGGCCTCTCCCAATAAAGTTACAAATGACAAAAAAAGTATCAAAGTAAAAAAAAAATGTTATAAACATCAGACAAAATTTAGACAAAGTAAGACAAAATGACTTAACAAGTAAAACTGTAAGATAAGATAATTACCCAATAATTATACAATTCTAACTTTATTTGAATAACTGAGACTCTTTGGTGACATGACATTTTGAAGTCTAGTATAATAAAGTATATGATTAGCAGATACATATTTTTATAGGTGGGATATACATATATAGATAAAATTTACAATAGTAATAATAAGGAGATTTATCAAAAAGATAAATAATATATATATGTGTTTAAAATTTTTGTCACAATCTGCAGATACAATTTTATATCGTGACATACATAAAGTGGTTATAAAGTCACAAAAATGCTATAAAATGATCAACGTAACATTAGTTACGAACAAGAAGAATTAAAGTGACATGTCACGGTGATTTTTCACTGTTATTTTTTGCAAAAGGTAACAATTGTTACTGATATCACAAAATAACAGTTTACATTATGTCTAGTGCATGTTTCGTTTCTGCATTAGGCAGGGTATGTAAGTATCGACGCTATTTTAATTTGTTTCCGGTCGTGATTTTCATTATTGTTAAGCTGACCAAATATTGTACCATCTTATTAATTAAACAAAGAAATGTATAATAACTTAATAAAATCGTATTAAATATATTCTTGAATAAAGGTCTATAAAATTTATAAAATATATGAAATTACACTCAAATGCTATGTGTGATTAAGTGTGCTGTGTATTCTCTATTATGACTATACCTAATGGATGTAACACAAAGGTATTACATTACATGTAGACTGCTCTCGTGTTGTATCGTATCTAAAAAAGTTCTTTTCTCTGCGTAGACAGTCTGTCTACGCTTCTTTGTACTGTTTGTGAACAGACTGAGCTAGTTCCACGAGAGTGATTTTTCTTATATCTATTGGTATTATCTGTCTGTAGATACCAGAGGCTAAAGAGTAAGATCCCAATGTCAAAATGTCACTGACATATTTTGAGACTAATGTTCTGTGTATGAACAATTTAATATTAATCTAAATAAATAAAAAATAGGAACATTTTAAATATATATAAATAAATAATAAATATCTTATATCGTTTTATAATATATGCTATAACGTTATTGCATAAAAATGGAACTCATATAATTTCATCGATTTTATTAAATCTTTATCATTAACTCCGAATGTTTATTACAAATCTGGGACATGAACGTTTCTGAAATGCGGAATGGTATTATTTTTATAGAGGACTATAAAGTTAAGACTGTAAGTATTTACAATATTTTAATTTAATTTATGTACTTATTTCTTCAACATTTTTTCTTCCTTGTCCAATTTCTAAATTACCCGGAATGCTACTACAAAACATTGTTTGGGAAGCACACTATTATGATTCGGCCTATAACAATAAGGACATGCAATTATGTTCTTAACACGGATAGAATATAAGCTAGCATTATCAGAGCATTGACTCCTCAATAGTTATTACCAACTAGGTGTATTGTTTTGCAGGTAGATCCTACAGCATATTACATATCAGAGTTTATTACTGTAAGCGAAGAGAATTACGTCCTATCCAACATTTATGCCACTCCTAAACCTAAATGGACACAACTATCGAATAGAAGACTTCAGAACTGGGGTGGGATTCCACACAACAAGGGAATGATAGCTGAAACAATACCGCAGTGGCTGCAGACATACTTAAACAAGATCCATGATTTAAGCTTGATGGGAGAAAAGAAACCAAACCATGTATTGGTTAATGAGTATTTGGCCGGGCAGGGCATCCTCCCACATTTAGATGGTTCCTTGTTTTACCCAACAATAACAACAATCTCTGTAGGATCCCACATTGTTCTCAAGTTTCTTGAACATTCCAGTGATGAAAGTGAACCATCTTTAAGGCCAGTGTTTTCATTCCTATTGGAACCGAGAAGCTTACTAGTTCTCCAAGACAAGCTGTTCACTCACTACCTTCATAGCATTGAAGAGATTGAGGAAGATATTCTTGATAATTCTATTGTAAACTTACATATGTGTTCTGAAAAATATGTGAAGGGTGCAAGACTGACACGTGATACAAGAGTGTCCTTAACCATAAGACATGTGCCCAAAACTACATCATTCAAGCTCAGTATTGGAAATAAATGATAATGTTGATAATATGAATATTTTATTTAATAACTGCTATCTAAATTATTTTGAGTTTTATAATGTGTTTGAAAACATACCATAGAATTTGGGTGAACATAATTTAAAAGTACAATGCATTATTAATCTATAACTGAAATTCCATATTTAAAAATATAACTCAAACATCCAGTGATACAAAAATGATCTAGTTGGCCGAACTTGATCATGTCTTGATATTATTTTGGAGGTTTTTTTATTTTTATAATGGGTTTACGTAAATTGAAATGTTTTAGAATACATCTACTAAATTATAGTGGAGTAGTGAAAAGGTTGTATAGTGATGTCTCTCAGGGACCTGATCCGTGTGTGAAGGAGGAAAGAGCTCCACAGCATGGCTCCTCTGATGGGAACAAGGTATGAATCAGCTATAAAACTTGGAAATTTTTACATCAGTTGATACATACTTAAATGGTACCTACCTATACTTTAACTTTCATTAGGAAATTTTACTTATAATTTTGAAAAATGTAAGAAAATTTATGTTTGGTTTTAGAATCAATTCTAAACTTGGGCTTGTCCTATTCAATTTAATGTTGACGGATAGTAACATTGATAAACGTAATTATATCATCTGGCTGATGGATAATGCTTAGCTTAAGCCGTTGTACTATTATATGTAATAGTATATATTTTTGTAATGGGATTACTCTAAGATGGGATTTAAAAGGGGAAACGGGGGATGAAAACTTTGATAAACGATGAAAACTAGATATCTTCATTGAGGTAACTGTGTGCACCAGCAAGTAATAAATAAAATAGGTTATATTTCCACACTAGGATGCCCTCTGCCACAGGCGGCTGGACTACACTAATGACTAACACCACTAATTCCAGAACAAACATCTTTCTCATGAATGTTAGCATCAAAAATTTTACTTAAACTACAACTTTTATTTATGGACTTGATCAGAACTAAACTTATATTTGTGCTAGCGTTTTCGAAATTCCGACCTGTGTGAGTATTAAAACTGTGCCAGGCAAACGTAGTCTCGGAAGAAAGCTAGTTAAGTTAGGTTCTGTTTACTATTGGTCGATTCTCTTTAAGTGAATTATTACTATTCCTTTGCGAAACAAAATTCTTAAACTACGATTGACACATTGCAGAAGGGGCTGGTGGTGGGCGCGTACGAATCGCGCGGCAAGTTCGAGCTGACATCGGCCGCGGCGCAGATCGACCAGCAAAGCGGCGGCAAGCTCAGCCGATACCTGTCCGAGTGAGCCGCTTCACTGTACTCTGGCTTTAACACTTTCATGACTTTAAGTATTCTTTGCTGAGGTCATAAGCTGCTCCCTTGTAAGTTGATGAAGGGGTAAGTGGCCATCTTGGGTTGGATGATGGGGATTTTTATGCAGGCCTGCGGTATGGTTAACAACTGCTCTGACGTTTAACAACCATCATATATGAACTTTAACAACAACGATGACATATCAAAAAGACTGCCGTACGTGCCTTTCGAGACACGGAAGATCTATTGCCTTTAAAAAGATATAATCCTCCTACCGTCATTCAGTTTGTTCATTACTTATGTTAAACGCTTCTTAAACGTGTTCCTTACATTACCCTCACTTATACCTACCATAACTATTTAATGAGCTCCTAAAGGAGTTCGTTACAAACCAATAGGCAAGGTCTAATCTGTTGGATATTATAGAATGTGATGGTACAGGTTGTCGTGTGAGTTGGAGCTGGGTAAAGCATTCGCAGTGACAGACGTGTCGCCGGAGCACAGCGTGGTGGCGCTGGCCTCGGTCGGGCCGAAGGACGCCGGGTACAACAAGCTGGAGGATCTCGAAGAGGACAAAGTGAGTGCGTTGCGTTCAGTCAAAAAGAGTCGAATTAATCAATTTAAAATTAAAACGAATATTTATTTAAATCGTGTAAAAGGTTAAACATAGATCGTGACGTGGTATGTGGTGATACGGTCAGGGGCTCTGGCCATCACGTTATTTGAGTGTACCTCCTCGAGGATTATACACCGACAAAGCTATGTAAACTAAGGTCAGAAAGAAACTGAAACTTCTTCTCTAAGAATATCTTTCCTTCAACCTGGTAGTATAGTTAAAAAAACATTACAATCAATAAATAGGAATATATTACTCGTTAACTTAAAGGCTCTTTTAAATTTTCTTAAGTTTAATTTTGCGCTTCTTATGCATGCGGGGTTGCGTGAGTGTATCGGCGGGGAGCAACTCGTTCACCTTAGTTTCAGGCAGCCAATATCCCGATGGTTTTGTGCTTTCCACACGGAGGGAGGCCAAAGAGTTTGTATGAATCGTATGGTTTCAGGAGAACGTGAGATGGGGCGTGGGCGCGGGCGTGAGTCTGCTGCGAGAGCGCGGCTGCAGCAGCGTGACGGTGGACACTGCCGGCTCGCCCGAGGCTGCGGCCGAGGCCGCGCATCTCGCCGCCTGGAGGTATACTGACTCTTGGTGTATAGTTTGTTATGCTTCGCTTGTGAGTGCATCGAACCTGTGAGTGTGCACAATCATAACAAGATCGATTTTATTTTTTATTCAATAATACAAACGTCATTCCACGAAAGGTGGACTTAATGCTAAGAACATTCTCTGCCAGTCAAAATTGGGGTGGTGAGGAAACGAAGAAAACAATTGCATGAAGAGAAATAGTAATGAAATATATATATATATATATATATAAATATAGTATAGTAGTAGTAGTAGTAATATATATATATATAGTACCTCGACAGTTAAGGGAGTAGGTTCGGCCTTCGTTCCAGACAGTATGCTTACAATCATGGTCTTATAATTGGGCAATTACGTGTAACCTTCCAGTTTCTCCGAGTTCAAATCGTGCCAGAAGCCGGAGACAAGCGTGTCGCCGTTGGGAGACGGAGGCGAGGAGTGGGAGACGGGGTCAGTGATGGGCCGAGCCCAGAACTGGGCGCGCTTCCTCTCAGACATGCCCGCTAACAAGATGACGCCCATCGACCTCGCGCAGGCTGGTCTCTTTAATATTTCTACAGACACATGTATGCAGTGTACACACGCGCACTATACCTCACTTACTGTTGCTGAGTTTTAAAACTGAAGAGTGTGTTTAAATTAAGTTATCTAGAGTACGGTAGTTCTATCCGCTAAGTGAGCATAGAAATAACAAGGTTTATTAAAAAATATTAAAAACAATTTTAGTTAGATCCATAATACAAAGTAACACACAAAATTTCACAACTGTATTGTGAACCGTTGCGGACTTCCCTTGTCTAGAGCCAATTCTGAACGTAGTATCAGGTCATGCTTGTTATAAAATTGCATTGTTATCAGGATAAAGATTTTATGTATGCTAAATTTCCACTCCGCAGTGTAACAGGAAGTGGGTCTAATTAAGCTTGCATGTGTTAACCCGTAACGAACGAAGTTTTTTTGTGACCCTACAATTGTTGACACTCTACGTACCGCGCAGGAGGCCCTAAACATGCTGTGTCCGCTTGGGGTGCGGGTGACGGCACGGGACCGGGATTGGCTGGAGGCCAACCGCATGGAGGCCTTCCTTGCCGTGGCCCGCGGGTCCTGCGAGGCTCCGCTGCTGCTGGAGTGCGAGTACCGCGCTGCCGACACCCAGCCCGTACTGCTCGCCGCCAAGGGAGTCACGTTTGACAGGTCTGTCTCATCCAATTATAGGTTGACTTCAACCTATTGATATCCCACTACTGAGCACGGGCTTCTCCTCATGCCGAAGAGGCCTAGCGTGTATTCCACTTCTTTGCTCCAATGTGGATGGGTGGGAGTGTTAAATATTATAATTTTGTAGTCTGTTTCTATATTTTGTAGTATGTCTGTATGTGCTCTGTGGTAGAAAACATTTTTTATATATATATCTCTCTGTCTCTGGTCTACGGCTACGGCTAACAAGTAAAATTAAGTGTTCTGAAAAAACGTTAAAATAAAATACATTTTATTATTTACTACAAGACTTTTATGCCCAAAATCAAAACCTCAACAGGGAGGGCTTAGAGGCCAACCCAAGCGTCGGAGGTTTTCATGCCGTCTTTTCGTCGAAAGTTTTCGTGCCGTTTTCACGATTACATTCCGGACGACAGCTTTCGGGGGGCACGCGTAAAGACGGAACAGTTCATAAAATTTGGTCACTAACAGTCGTGCATCGTCCTGCCGATCGTGCCGGTTGTTGCTTAACTTCTTTGATCATATACAATAGAAGGCGCCAGGCTATGAACGCTTCTATTCTACTAAAGGTTAGAAGAGGTGATAGAAGTCAGTTGTTGTTGTTGTCAGGTGGTAGTGCTATGCAGAAGGGTTATTATTGTTTTGTGAAGCTCGTCTGGTTGGCTACCCCCCTTGTACTCGGAAGCTTGAGAACCAGTTCGGTCGGTTATAAAGGACATGAAAAAAGTTTCCCGTTAAAATGTTATGTAATGTATTTCCAGCGGCGGGCTGTGCCTGAAGCCGCCGCCGCAAATGGTTGAGAACCGCGGCAGTATGGCCGGCGCTGCCGCAACGCTGGCTGCCATCAAAGCACTGGCTGAGCTTAAGGTGAGATACCCTTTTATCGCGGCAAATCTATACTTTTAACTCATTAAAACCATACAGGACCTGGCTTGCCTCATCACTGAGGATACTGTAGAGTGGGGGTTAGGGGCCAGCCTATATACCATTCGAAGCACGTCACTCATTTTTTGTTACTAGCATTCATTGAAATGTGTCTCTATTAGGAAAATACGAGGAACTCCTGAAAGTTTCCATATATGTAGTGATTAAATTTGAAATCGACTCATGGTCAATGTGGTGGTTTACATCCTGTATATGTCACATGGTGCAAGGAGCCTTCCAGCAACTTGGGCTACGTAGGGATTTAATAATGGAGGAGGGTGATGAAGCTAGGATGTCGTCAGGTGCCGCTGAACTTGAACGCGGTGATTCCGCTGTGCGAGAACATGGTGAGCGGGCAGTGCATGAAGGTCGGGGACGTCGTGAGGGCGCTCAACGGGATCTCCATCCAGGTCTTTTATTTTATATATATTTACATATACGAATACGACACAGAGATCTTTACAGTATACAATTATATTCAGAAATATTAGGCTGATATCAGAAAGCAAATGTTATAATTAAGATATTATAAAAATAAATAAATAACAGTTATATTGTATAGCTTTTCACTTTAAGTTTGTATTATCTATCATTTTGAACACTAGCAACTAGTTTGTTGTACTTTTTTGCTCATTCGTCTTCATTAATACACGTTCAGGTTACTAGTCCAATATCAACTTTATGAAGTCTTCCTTACGGTCTCACTTTCGAACAGTTCAGGGTTGATGAAGGAACTAACTGTAACCTTTAATAAATAAATAATATAAATAAATATCTTTGGTCAACTCACACACGGTCATCTGACCCCAAAGTAAGCGTTAGCTCGTACTATGGTGATCAGACAACTGATAAACATATATATATATATATGTATATATATTTAAATACATACTTTGTAGATATTTACAGCCAAACACACAGAATAAACATTCCTGCTTTTAATTGTGGCTCGTGCATGTAGCGTGTCGTGAGATGTTATGTTTCGGACGTAATACAGGGTACAGGTATATCCCAATTACGTTCCAGATTGAGGACACGGACATGGAGGGACGGTTGATGCTAGCAGACGCGCTGGTGTACGGCCAGTCTGTGTACAGGCCCTCGCTCGTCGTGGACGTGGCCACGCTCACACGTAAGTGCCATTGTTATTACAAATAACTGGTAGCCAGTGTTATTTTTGAAACTCTATGGTATCTTTATTTAATACTAGAAACTGCCCTGCTTCGCTTCGGAAGAACCAGTTACCAGAAAACTGTAGTTAGACATATTTACACTGTCACGGAATTATTTGCAGCTATTGCTGTCCGCTATAACACTGCAGAACATCACGTTGCTCTATTGTCAATCTTTTTCGCAGCGTACGCGATATAACGATTTTTTTGGTACTTTTTTCACACGTTGGGTTACATTGTCGAAGTTTTCACGTGGATCCCTATTTTTTCTCATATTAAATATAGCCTCTGTTCATCGGGGATAATGTAGGATTCTAATGGTAAAAGATTTTTTTAAATCGGTCCAGTAGTTTCGGAGCCTATTTAATTCAGACAAACGAACAAATCTTTTCTCAATATAATATTAGTGTAGACTAGAAATTGCCCTCGCTTCGCTTCGGAAAAAGAGTAATCCAGTGGTTTCAGTGTTTCCAATCAAATTTTTACCTATCATACTACAGAAAAAGATTTCTGGGATAAAAAGTGTTCTATAATAATTGCCCTTACACAAGCTACAAACATGCTATATTTCATCTAAATAGGTCCATTGGTTTTGGTGTTGCCATAATATTCTTAAACTGTTATCCTACGGAAGCAAAGCTATTTCACGGGATAAAACCCATCGTATAACCATTCTCGGGTTTTAAATTTCAATTACAAGTTTCATCAAAATCTGTCCAGTGGCTTTTGCGTGAAGCCCGAACAGATAATAAATCTAACAAAAATTGTTCTACCCTCTATATCGATAACAAAGCCACCCTGTATCAAAATGAAAAAATATATTTTTGTACGGAATTGACGGTGTTACAGTTTTATTATTAGAATGGATTAGCAGCGATTTCAGTCATATTTGCCGGGTGAGCTTGGGTGTAGCATAAGTGGTGACAAGTATAGTTGTGTATGTGTGTGTAGGTGGCGTGCTGTTGGCGACGGGCGGCGGCGCGTTCGGCTGTTTCAGCAACAGCGCGGCGGCCTGGGCGGCGCTGCGGCGGGCGGGCGCGCGCGCTGGCGACCGCGCCTGGCGCTTCCCGCTCTGGGAGTACTACGGCCGGCAGCTCTCCGGTAACACACACACGCCACCACTACACACTGGCCCATCACATCGAAATATTGTCACGTCAACAGAAACGTCCCAATAGTTGCGAGCGCTTCGATTATGCTATGATGAAATTCAATTTAATTTTTGCTTGGCGTCAACGGCCACTAAGAAAATAGACTTCAAGACTGCTGCGCTAAAATAATTGTTGGAGTTGTACTGTTTGCGTAAATGATATTGTTATTGTAACGGTGACATCGAATTATCCCAGTCTATAAGATCATCTCATAGCATGGCAGTAGGTACTCATTGTACTTCAATTTGTCATCAGGTGGAATTGTAGTCAAGCATTAACTCATAACATGTAAATGAAACACATTGAGGAGTCCTGGAACATACTCCACGACAAGGAGATCCTGCCAATTAGTGGTCCATCAATGGGCTGAAGCCAAAACCATACTTGTGATGTATAGAGGGAGTTGTATTATAATTCCAGACGAGCCGTCGGTGGACCTGCGGAACAAGGGCTCGGGTACGGCCAGCCCCTGCCTAGGAGCCGCCTTCCTCAAGGTTAATACTGCCTTAACGGGACTGTCCATTAATTACATATTTTTAGAATTTTTTTATTAACAACTATGTTCATAAGGCCTAATTGGTCCATAGTTGACGTAATTACTTGTTTACCAGTTGAAGCAATGTGTCCAAAATGGTTTGGTTATTATCGTAAGAAATTTTAACATATTTGGTTGTTTATTGTACACATTATAGGTTTTTTTCAATTAGCTAACTACACTTACTGCCGCAAAGTCGATAATAGTCACTTAAATTACTCCTTAGTATACATTTTGTACATTCTGTGCTAGGGAACTACAAGTCTTCTTGAGTGCGACAGTTAATGATCCCTTGGCCATCTTACTGGCATTATATTTGTTTTAAAATATATTCATACTATTATATAACAATATTATAGTTTGTAGGCGCGACTAACTCTAGGTATATTCTATATCAACCAGGTACTTGCTTGGTTTAGTTTTAGTATTTTTCTTATTAAACATACTATCGTGGACACTTAAATATTTTAAAACTTCAACGGTGTAAATAAAGTATAGTTTTTCTATATTCAAGTTTGCGCTTCACTACAAAACTAGCCGACGGTAAGTGACAATGGAATCTTTGATTGTAAAGCGCACTTTATAAAAGCCTATGGTACATATGCAATCACGATACATTTACGGTAATCTGTTAAGATTTTTATAGTCAATGGTCAGTTACTCTGTATATAGATGGGAGAAACAAATGTATTTACACTTGTAGGTTTTTTGTTTTCAATAAAATAGTATTTGAAATGAAAACTTTATTCAAATATATTAAAAGCTTATTCATTTTTTAACCTGTTTTAAAATATTGAGTCGTCCGCGCGATATGTCGGTAAAAAGTAGTCTCCATTCAGTAGTTTATGCGTCAAGGAATAACATCCATCCATCCGATCAATCTTTAACATATTGTTGTTGACGATATTAGAACTTCATCTGCGGAGACTGGCTGCACCTGGACGTAACAGGCGTGGGCAAGTTGTCTCACGCCGCGGCGCCGTACCTGGCTGAGCGCCGCATGTCGGGCCGCCCCACGAGAACTATTGCGTACATGCTACGGGACTCCGCCCTCGGTACTCGTGATCGCTGACTGCGCCCCGTTCATCGGACATACTTGTATGCAAATCTTTTGCAACACTATGAGTTTGGTCTGCCAACCTCAATAAAATAATTACTAAAACATAAATAAGTTGTAAAAGACTCCTTTTTTTTTTAAGTTGTTCTTTAAACCTTAATTGGTACAAGCCACATTTGGAACTGAATAACGTTACGGAGTGTGCTTTAAAGGACCTCAGTCAGTAATGAGTTGACCTCTCCCCAACCAACAGGAGGGCTTGAGCTCGTCAAACTCGTAGTATCACATTGTGAACCTTTTTTTTTACATGAAACAAGTTAGCACTACGGTCCCATATCATGGTAAGTGGCGACGTAAGTCTTGTCGTAAAACGCACCGATTTCGATTAGTATTAATTTATAAATTACTTTGACGCTTTTCAGACATAACCCAAATATAGAGCAGGGAGATGTTTAATATCAATCCTAAATGTAGCTTTTGTTTACAACCAGTACCTCACATTACATTGTTCGTAGGAATAGCCGAAAAAACAAACAGATGACCAACATGATGAGTGGTCATTGCCCTTGCGCATCAGAAACGACACAGGCATCACCTACATTACAGTAGTGTCATACTCCTCCAGCTTTATTATCTTAAAACCAATAATATTAGTAATTTAATATTCAAATAATATTTAACAGGTTTTGGATGTTTTATTGCAGGCAGCCAACGGACTACTGCTCCACTACCTACTGGAATCTTGTGAAGAGAGTATTAATTCAGCCAACTTCCATGTTCAAAGTACCTAATTATCGTGAATGTTTATAACTTTGTGAAAGTCCTTCAGTCTTATAATAAAATTGTGAGTTAGGCATTGTTCAAGTTATAACATATAAAATTCAAGGTTTTTTGTTAATGTGAAGTAATTATAATAAAATATTATATAAGTGAAAACTATTATTTTTTATTACATGCCGGGAGGACATTCAGTGTCCCTACTTTCATTTAAATTATATTATAATCACAGTATTTATACCTCTGTTACGAATCGATAATGAATCTTTAACATACATACTAGACAAGTTTCTGGCAGAGGCATAATATCGGCCAGGGTAACATGTGACAATACCGTAGTATGGAGCATTAACGAATCAGTCACGTTTCTACCGGGTATGGCTGGAGACTACAGGCATTTACATTTTACCTGACAATCATAGTAAGTTGCTATCTAGGAACTATGTAAATTTTACAGTGACTTATCCACTAATTGTACTCCATTTTGTAGCAGTGGTGGAGTTATCCTCCAGGTTTCCTCAGCTCAGGAGACCTGTCCTCCAGGGATTATGGTTTGGATAGATTGAAAGCGATCGCAGGCTGCCATACCACACGTACCATTGCCTTATTTAATTCAAGTTGTGCAATAATCACATCTGACGAGAGCCAGTCAGACAAGCAGCTGCGTGTAGTTTGTATTGAGGAGGGAGGAGTGGGTCGAAGGGTAGCCGCGGCCTGGTAAATGAATGCAATTTGAGATTGTAATTACTAAGATTTATTCTTGGGAAGGTCTCAAAATGATTAACACTCAGAAGATTCTAAAGTAATAGTCTAGAATATTTTAATAACGTTTTATACATAATATGAATTAATTTACATGATAATAATGACTAATTAGGTAATGTATTAAATTATTATTGTGATTGGAAAGATTCAACGTGTTCAGAATTAGATTACTTTGTATTTGTTCTCGTGATGTATCATTGATCGCGGAGCCGCGTCCGTCCGTCCGTCCGCCGGCGCGGTTCGCGGGGTTCAGGGTTCAGGACGAACGCAGCCTCCGGGACACTACCGAGCTAATAATAAATAGTCAATATTGTTAAAAGGCATTACAGACAACGAAAGCCGTGACATCTGTCCGTCACGTCACTCACCGAGCGATACTAAATTACAACAGTGTAAGTCTTAATTCCGATTAATTCATTAATTTAACTTATAATAAGTACATACACGTGACACATGACAGCGGGAGGACACGACAACCGAACGGGCGACAAATGAAACACCGATCCTTATTGACCTAAAAATGAAGAAACATTTATTTCCAGTATGTCTTTTTGTAAAATTTAATAACAGAATGAATTAATTAAACGTGGTAAGAACACAGCGGACCACCCCGGCTCCACGTCCATCCGATACACTATCATATTAGATTCACCATCAATACAAATATTATATTAATTTATCGACTCATTTACAGATTACAAGAGTTAATCAAATGTAAACATCGACACGATCAATAGAGGGGCGGCCGAGCGGAGGCCGCGGTACATTTTTTTAGGATTTTTTTAAATTTTAAATCTCACGTACTTTATAAATATATCATACTTGAAAAAAAATTACATAAATGAATCGGTGCGATGCGGAGACGTCAACGGCCGACAGCCGACCGCCGACAATCGACCACCGACAGCCGGACGCCGGCCGCCGACCGACCGACAGACTTACTTAACGTTTATACCATCACATAGCGACGCACACCTATTCGTTTCGCCTTGTACCGCTACAGTAAATTTAATCTTCCTTAAGTATTAAAATTAACGGAATACTTAAATTATAAATAAGGAGAGGGGGCGGCGAACCGCGCCCCGCGACCCGCCGATATACATTATACCATTAAACTGAAACGATGACAATATTAAATTTATCGCAAACACTAGAGAAATGCAGGTCCGATACGATGGTAATATTGTGTGTCATGAAACAAAATGTATATTTAAATTCTCTGCTTTTTACACACACACTAGCCGCCGGCTCACTTCGACGTCATCATGGTGACGAATTCTGAAAGAAAAAAAAGTGTTTTAGCGGCTTATAGTTCATAGTGGAGGCATCCTTCACATTACCCTTTCAAATATATTCCGGACCTGGTGCACTCGTCTCGCGGATTTTATGACACTATTCGACCGTGCACCAGCTCCGGAACGAAACGAACACAATATCAACACAGAGTAGTAACCGACAGAAGTGGAGATGCACTATCAAACAGTACCTGTTAGACAAGATAAACGGCTAGACATTACGGAGAAACGAACTCAAGAGTGTACAGTACACCAAATACACGCCGCGAGCCTCGTCGGCCGAGGAGCGGGGCGCGAGGGGCATGCGCTCGATGTGCCGGAACATAAATAAACCATAGAAACGGTCGGACCTCGTCATGCCACTACAGGGGATTACGAAATACCACCCTCTGGATGTCGACACGAGACTGAGCTCACGACAGTATCTCGTCCAAGCGTGTGCTCCGCCTCGCTAGTTACCGTTGTCTCGCGGATTAATACTGGGACCGTTGATATCACCAGACATGGCAGCATTCAATAATGAATAGCGCTTTTAGGACAATATTATTGCAGTCTAATTCAGGTCAACGGTCCGGGTGTCTGCTTAAGTCGACCGACGCGTTCATCCTAACGGACCGCTGTTA
This sequence comes from Asbolis capucinus, assembly GCA_018249125.1. NCBI lineage: Eukaryota > Metazoa > Arthropoda > Insecta > Lepidoptera > Hesperiidae > Asbolis > Asbolis capucinus. The sequence continues at coordinate 33,296 of DWJZ01000059.1, forward strand.
TGTGTAACGCACACCAATCTTTATGACCACTCCGAGAAACATCACTCACGCACGTGCTGCGCATAGATCGGAAGGGCCAAAAAGGTCAGTATGAGGTATGTTCGTAGGGACGGAGCCGTCGCGCGCGAGTACCGAGTGTGGACGTTTGCTGCTCGTCGGACGGTGCAAGCTAAGTATATACAAGCGACAAGCGGGGACCGCGGCAACTCGCCAGGTGGTATTTCTATAAGAAAACTATACAAATATTAGACACATGCAAACCAATGTACGGCGGGACGGACGATGCGCGCAGGGGCGACGCTGCGTCCGCCCCGCCCGGTGAGTTAGACACAGGAGCCGTGAGATCCCGGGATGTGATCAGAAGGAAGGAACAGTTAATGACGAGCAGCAAACCATCGAGAAACTCTGTCAGTACCTAGAGGTGCGGCGCGTGCAGCACTCGCCGGCTACACACTACGAGAGGGGATCGGTTCGAGATCGCAGCGTTACTGCGGAGTCCGTTCTTATGGTTAGTTAAGGTAACAACGTGACGCTAGCGGCTGCCGTCGCCGCGAGCGAATATCATTTGCGCGAGAGCGTGGAAGTCTGGAAGAAAAACGCGCGGACGGTTGAGGCTGCTCTGCACTGTACTGCTGACGACTGCCGACTGCCGCACACGGGACCATTTGTCGCTACGACTAACCAACGCGACGTCGCGACGGAAACTTTCACAATGTGCCCCCACTACTATTTGTTATATTATTATGAACGGACACGTAGACCCTACGCTGTTAGCCCACATCCGTGATGATCAGGTCTAATTGACAAATCGTCCCGTGTGTGTGGCTACTCGGCGATGAATAGTGGTGTTAACCGCTGTCCAGTGGGATTGATGAGTGACCAGCACCCGCATGCAATATGGACAAACCCGCAGCCCATCGTCCTAAGGTCGGTACGAGTCGTTTTGTAATGTTCATGCAAGTTAAATAACCATTCAGGGATCCTTATATTACAAGCACACACCGAAGAAGAAATGATTTATACTAGCTTGTCGTTTGCACAACGTTTGTAGGCGAACCGATCGATGGATATCCACTTACGTCGTGGAGTAAATTCAAGTTCATGCTAACCTCAAGGTGGCGGCTTCACCGCACAGGGGCGGCGAAGACCACCAATAACAATCAACTTCGTCTGTCCCCAACACATGGCAGAATAGTTGTTCTTTTGACGTTCATCTCGTAAGGCATAAACTATTAACCACACAATAGTTCAATTTGCGATCCGGAACGTTCCGAATAAGAATATCATCTTGTTATGTATTCCAAGTTACGGTATTACGAGTGAACTGTAGTGCTGTCGACGGAGTGCTGTATATCGTTAAAATTAAAAACGTAATTTTAACATGCGACACCTTACGTTGCTCCTTACGTGTGTTGTAAGGAGTAACGTGTGCCTTTCGTTTTTGGTTGGGTAAGGCATTTGAATCGCTTCGCTTACTATATTTTATTCGCAATAAGTTTAAATATTCATACGGCCTCATTCGTGTACAAGCGCACGGCAGTACAATTATCTACGTGTAATCGCGTGTTATCGCAGATTTTAGGCAATTACGGAAACAGCGACGACCTTGGACTTCGTTATGTGCCGTTTTGTTCACTGCCTCGAAATACTTCATTACTCGCGTAAAATATGAATTTGCCACACAAACCTATGAAGCTAGACCAAGCAATGTTCAATGTATTTATCCGGTTCAGCATAGACGTATCATTCACTACATGAGATCACGTGTTCATAAATCACAAGCTACATAAACAACTCCACCTAACACTGGAGAGCAAACATCATTTTTATGACGAAAAATTCCATCATGAGTCAGTTTTAAATAGAGCGTATCATGGGCATTGTGCGAGGAGGGTGATGCCCGGCTACATGTCGTGCCATTGTGCCCACTAAATATTACTATGAGTCAAATCTGATTACCCTCGTGGGCACCGATACCCACAACTGTCGGTAACACGCCACAACTAACACTGGTAACACGCCACAACTAACACTTTTTATAGGCGTTTGGAACCCCCTACAGATTCACAATATCTATTAACGTACGACGGCTTGCTTTAAGTACATTCCAGATCTCGTTATGTTTTTCAAAGAAACACTGTCTGATTAATATCAAACTGATCATTGCCGTTTTTCATTCATACGAAAGTTCGTTTTAGATACGAAAGCCTGCTCTTCGAATACTCAATAAATTGACAGAAGTGCTCAGTAAGACAGCAGTGACATTAACAGGAATTTACCAAGCCAGGTTCGTTGGCGGCTAAGCTTGTTTATCGATTACGTGGCGTGTTCAGTCTGCGGTGATCTAACACACTGTTCGTGTTCACAATCCATTAACGTGCGTGATAAGTTACCAAGATCGTAGAACGTGACGGAAGCCGTAAAAAAAATCATTATTCAAATTTACGTTGATACACTACCTATTGACTCAGAAAGATAAAAAGGAATTATAATCTCAACTCGTTTTGCATATTATTGTATATACTGCAAATTATACCAAAATTCAACGGATCGAAACCGCAACTTTAAACAATTTTAAACAATACATTAAAAGGTAGAGCGATACTGCTAATCGACACGAGCGTCGGTTGCCCTGACTGGCCAATTTGGTAGATATTTAACTAGTATATGAATTTCAACAGCACAAATTCCCAGCAAGAGCACTATGCTGGGACGCGTGAAGATAAATATGCTTCGGTTATGATTCAATTAACCGCCGTGAAATCGTCAATCCATATCAATTGCCCAAGATTGAAATTAAAGAACGCAAATCTGTCTTCTCGGCCACTTGTCAAGATCGAACTTACATGTTCATATAAAGCAAGTGACGCAAACTACTGAATACGGCGTTACTAGTTAAGATACATTATTTGACAAAATGACGTATCAATATTTGCGAATATTTTCTCCCGAAGTTTGGAACCTCATTTGTGAATTCAAAATATTCAATCTAGCAACGTAATTTGTATTACTGTTCGGTAACCGCCGCCACTAGCCGATGCCGCATAGCGAAAGACAGTACAGTCGCTACTCACCCTCATAATTGACCTGTCCGTCGCCGTCGATGTCCGCCTCGCGAATCATCTCATCGACCTCTTCGTCAGTCAGTTTCTCCCCAAGGTTGGTCATCACGTGGCGCAGCTCGGCCGCCGATATGAACCCGTTGCCGTCCTTGTCGAACACGCGGAACGCTTCGCGAATCTCTTCCTCGCTGTCTGTGTCCTTCATCTTGCGCGCCATCATCGTGAGGAACTCGGGGAAGTCTATCGTGCCGTTGCCTGGAATGCCACAAGGTTGTGTATTAGCACCTGTACTTTACACGGTTTGATTAAATTTTATTATAAAGTTATAGAACACTACATTCGGAAGCAGGTGCCATTTAAAAATTTTTTGTGACTGATACGTCTCAATATTAAACACTAGCGGCCCGCCCCGGCTTCACACGCATTTTGTGTTTTATGGAACATTTTCTGATACATCATCAACTGTTTCTGTAGTGCATGTTATCAAAGACATATTACAAATTTAAATAGTTAAATAATTGAAGTTTTAGTAAGGATCGCTATTTTTTGAGATAGGTATTTATAGAGCCTATGCAACTCAGGGATAATGTAACATTCTAATGGTGAAAGAATTTCTGATATTGGATCAGTACTTTTTTTAATTTATTTCGTTACAAACATGCAAATCTTTTCTCTTTATTATTAGTGTGGATAACTTATATAATGTTCATAAAGAACTCCGAATGGTAAATTGGTAATGGAGCATCGAGTGACTCCTTTGAAACACAATAGGAAGTATTCCAGGTGCTGCGGAATGTTATTTTTCAGATTAATGAACCTGATCAAAAGCGAAAGATTCGCTCGTGTTTACACAAGCCCATGCGCCCAAGAGCTATTAACGCTACGAGGCGTTTATTTTTTATGAACCTATACTCGCATTATGAAAACGATGAATATGGATTTAACACATCATTTTTGAATGCAATATACATATATAAGTATATTTTTATATATGTAATTTCATATTGCAGAATAAATGTTAATCTTGAATGGTGTTTTTTATATTTCTTCCCATTTTCATTAAAGGACACGGTCACACGGAACACTAAGACAGAATCACACCGTTCAGCGAAAAGTATCCAGCTGTTGTGTTAAATTGATCCAGAAAACTAAGCAGCTAATTCTGATAATGATCTTACAATTCTTTACATGTATGTGGTATATTGTATTCATAATTCTGAAGTTCAGTGAATCCATTAAGTTTGGAAAATGTAATATCGCAGGTATTTTGTTCCCCATTTTAACACTTCTATAAAATGTTGGTGAGTCAAACATGTATCTGTAAACGGCGCTCACACAGAATTCCAAGACAAAACGACACGTTCACATATAAATACACATAAACTTGACGACTAACGTGTAGCTGCGATTTATTCATTATTTTCAGTGTCAACAGCGCGAAGCCTGTCACCGCAGCGACTGCGAGAATACTAAACAATGCATCAATTCATGTTATATTCAAGGAACTTTTAAAATTTAACAGGTGACCAAGAATATTGTGACACGTTAAGTTAACGTGAAATACTGAGGTGGTACGGAAGCTTTGTAATATTTAAATAAGATACGACAACGAAGGCTATTTCTTGAGTTTGAACAAAACCAATAAATCTTTCCGTGACAAGGTTTAGTGTCGACAGGATAATTTACGCCGTCAATCAGCCAGCGTAAGCGGGGGGCGGCGGGGTGCGGGGGTGACCGCACCGGGCGAGACGTTGCAAAAATAAGTGAGAGTTAAGTTTGGCCGGCTAATTCTGGGTTTAACCTTTGCGAGGTGGTTCGCGGGCTATTAATATCCTGGGCGCGTGAAGCGAGCTGCGGGAATGCAAGTCCCATTCCATTCGTCTCAAGCTTCTAGGGCGCACCTGGTTCCCATTTCAATTTATTATCTATAATTCATCTAGCAGGTTAAAAACATAAACATATCTTCAGTCATCATCAAATACAAAAAGGGCTCTCTGGTGGCACTTCACGTAATGGAATTTCTCCCGTAAGGCTCATAATGAAGACAGGAGAAAGGAAATGTGAAGGCTCTGCAAAATAGCCGTAGCTGGAGGCTGTGCGTTGTGTTGCAGACATGAGGTATTTTGCGGAGGCGAGGAGCGTGAACAAGGCATTATGTCCCGGCCACGACAACATGGGCCGCCTCGCCTTGAACCCGCGTCCCGCCTCTTGCACGCAATCTATCGTGCTCGTTTCGCGACTCTTCGCGCTTTGCGTCATCGTGACGGGATCCGCGAGTCCTTGTGGAAGATACCGTCGAGGATATGTTTTATGCATGACAGAATCTAGAGCACGCCGCTAGAGGCTCGGGGAGTTAAAATGAAACAAATTTTATGGTATTGAATTTACCAACGAGAAGCATATAAATAAAAATATCCAATCGCTGACAAGGAATAAAGCCATAGTAAAAACCGTTAGTCACGATACAAATGCGTCATAGAACGTAGGCATCTAATTACAAAACAATAATGATATCACCAGTAAGTGACACAGTATTGCGGAGAAGGGACTTCGATGTGGAACGTTTATGCGGTGTCCGCGGACTGCGGTCGTGTCGGTGGCACATGGCGCCGCTCGACCGCTACTTGAAATACGAGCTCCTAGGCGAATCAAACTGCACAGTACATATAGCTTTCATTGCGGTTTCTAAAATGACATTACCTTTCTCCTTTTCTCTTAGCTGGATTATTTAGAAAAGCGACGCAAGAACAATCCATTGCATGACATCATTTCATCGTACGAACCACCTCCAGTTTCCGACGCAGCGTAACAAATATCCGTTTTCGGATCTTGATCACTTCTAAATCTACTATATATTGTTCGTAAGTGAATCGAAAATATGAAGTAGCGCGTAATCGGACCGACGATCTATAAATAGTATGTAAAAATTGCTTTACGGGTATAGTATGTTCGGCTACTAGAAGTGGACCGCGGCGGCAGGACGTACAGGTTCGGCAGACAGGTCAGCCTAGTCATCGTCGTAACTTGTACAGCCAACCTCTCCCGTACAACAATCGCTCATGCTATCGTTCTTCATAGAATTGTCACGTGTCGTAAACTATCGTATAATGTATTGAAGGTGCAGTTTTATTTTATCGTTCTGTAACGTGGAATTACTCCTCGTGCCATACTTATAATATATTTGTTTTGCTATCTACAAGTGTTTGAAGAAGGAAAGTAATGTCTAAATGCTGGCCGAGAGGAAGTCAGCGCTGTTATTTAAGCAGTAATTCGTACCCTACATCTAGAATACGTCATGCACAGCCGAGACCTCTAAAAAAGCAAAAATATTCTTAAAAAATGTAATGTGCTACAAAAAGTAAGTGTCGAGTTACTATTTAATATCTCGGAATGTAGAAATGTCCAACAAAGAACATTTTACAATATTATTTATGACAGTTGCTGACATAATCGCGATTCCTATTGAGATCGAGCAACTAATTTATGTCGGGCCGCCGTTGCTTGTGCCGTTTAATATTTTACTCAATTTGGAAAATTATTTTCCACATTGTCTTATAAAATGTTCTACGTTCCATTAAGAGCACCGACAAACCGTTACTAAACTCTCAATTGTTGGTATTGTTCAACTGTATAAATGGTTCGCACAGCTTCTGCACGCCGTCGATAACATTGGACACCGCAGGGTCATTATAACACCCTGAGCAGAGGGTCGCTCGCCTCAATTAATAAATCGATCTCAACCTAACAGCAGAATCTAGTTAAGGTTGACAGTCATGTGCTTACCAAACAGTATTTGCATTTTTGCAACAATGGCTTCTAGATGAATATGTTTAAAATGACGTCATTCGGTTAGTCATGTAAATTAATGAGCGTTAGATCATAGATTAGACATGGCCTAATGTATGTACGTTGTATTGCATCTTGCCTTATTTTACGGTGTATTTAGAGAAAATAGATAAGTTTTATGTTGTTAAAAAACGTCCGTAACAAAATATTCAGAACAAAAATCTAATTTTGCCAAGACTGGAAATGCCACTGCAATCCTTGTAGATAACACAACGTACAACAGAACTAAAGATGAAGACGAAGGAAGAATGTAGTCGAAAACAATATTATAAAATAAAGGTAAAATAAGGCAATATGAAGCGTGGTGCTGATAGGCATGAGATCATTCGTTGCCAAATCCGCCGCACCGCCGACGGCTCCGACGACATCACAGTTTCCGCGAGTAACTCAGAGGCCGCCCCATTCAGAGATCCTTTACACATCTATATTGCCGCGGACGTTGTGGCTCTGCAGCGTTAATGGCCTCGTACAATTTACATGTCCAGTGCGAACAAAATAATGGTTACTACATTGAACTTTATATTTTTTAAATGTTTTTTATAACCTATGTTCACACTGACCTTTATTTAAAAATCACACTAAATCTTTTTACAAGGAACTAGTCTCATGTGGATAGATATTCTAAACCGAACGTAACTGGACCAATTTTGCAATTGTCTTAAGACAACGCGGGATTAATTGAAAAAATCCTCATAAGAATGTTAAATGGAGCTTGCGATCGGGGGCCCCATAGAATGTTTGGAACGAGCTCGGGCTGTTGCAAATAGATGGAAGCCTCACGACAGCAAGGACGACCGAGCATAAACGTGCCGCAGCGTCGGAGGCGCCGTTTAGCGAATGATCGATACATAAGTTAGTACTTATTACAGTACATACATTCCTTTAGTGATGCGTAATATACGCCATACTGGATTGGGTGTGGTGATTTTATTACTGGCTTTTTAACTGAAATACGATATTTTCAAACCGAGGCAAGCGTACTTTAAACTTAATGATACCACTAATATAATAGTTTTAATCTAACTGCAGATACTCTTTTACGAAAATCAAAACAGTTGGGTTTTATTTCTACCTAGAGTTAGTACATAAGCTAGGTGGTAATTTTCTAGTTGGAAAAAACAATGACACAAAATAAAATATTTTCTGTTCGCCAAACCACTATGATGGTTATTTAATTGATTTGAAGTATCCAGATTACGTTTGACGATCCATTAAACACAATAAAATGATGTTGGAACGGCAGCGGCGCGTCTCTGTTCCATGCATCATCCCAACTGTCCCGAGAACATGTTCGTTGGATATAATTATGACAGAATAATTTAGTGGGAAGCTGTTAAGACGGTATTTATATGGCAAATCGTCTAACGATTACACGATACTATGTTGCCGAGATGATGAGCTTCCGTGTCAAAAGTGATTAACCGACGGAGTTCAATATTCATAGGTAGCTAGTATATCTAGCCATATACCTATACATTTACCAAGAGTACGGAAGAATTAATACTTATGCACTAAACCATGAAGCTCGTAGAACACGATAATTGTCTTAGATCTCACCTTTTATGTGTCTTGTGTTAAATTTAATAGTTGGTGCGTAAAGCATTTTTTTTTGTTGCAGCTAGAGCAATGACCAAATGATACAATTTCCACGAACCAGTTACCTACACAAGTCATTTCGTAAACACCGAGGGAAAAGGTAAATAAATATATGGGGCTAATCAACATTTTGTCACGGTGCCAGGAGAATAGCGCGGGCCGCCGTACATTAAGTGTGTAGTTAGAGGGACGACACCGACAGACCGCTCTCGCAGCGCCGGTCTGGTGCTGAGCGCCGAGCGGCTGGCCTGGCGCCAGACAAATGCGCAAATTCATTTGCAATACGCCACCATTCTCGTCAAGACTTCCCAGATAAGTACGATGTCAACACGCTTGCTAGCGAACTGGCACAGAATCTACCTAAACTGTTTGTTTGTATCCTACTTAATAGCTACGACACAACGGCGCTTTTGATGACTCCGCGCTGGCATTCGGTCCCTGTCCAAATGGCATTCGCTGGAACGCAGTTCGTCTTTTTATTGCCATGTAAAGTATTTAACGTTGGTAACAAATTGCTCCGAAGTAGACCGCCAACGTGCGTTACGAGCTGGTCCCATCCTTTATATTTACATGTTCCTAACGAAAATAAACACGTAGGCGTGAAATAATAAACACGAACATCTAGATTAACTGGTAAAAATTTTACAATGTTTGCAAATGTGATAGAAGCGAAATGGTCACGATATAATTTCTCGAAATTAAGTAGATACATCGAATGCAAATAAATAAGACATGGGGAGTGACGACGATGCGTATCAATTAATAAAATCAACATTTAAAGGCGGCGGGTCGTAACAGAGAGGCCGTCATCAAGCAACGGCTCATTGGACATAAGTCTAAAATAGCGAGTGAACCAGTTCATGAATCAGAATAGGAAAGGGCACCGGCGAACCAATTAGGACGACAATGGGTCAGCTATTTAGACAATGTCCGGGGGCAGTGTTCCTGATGAGACGCCGATGGGTCGGGAGATAGCTTGGCACCGCTCCAATTCGCTCTCGCCCTACCCCCGTGTCAACATTCGATATTGCGATTGTTTCACGGATCCAAGATATTAGCTAATGTTTACTGACCGTATTGAAATACAATATCTACTGTAAAAATATCTCGTCTGTTAATAAAATAATCATATCCAAATAAAACTGACTAGCGTATCAACATAACAATAACCAAAGAGACTGAACATTCGTGTTGTTTTTGGAATTCAAATAGTGCATTATAATATTCCGGCATTGCAAATTTGTACTTTCTCTAAATTATAGATAAATATAACCACGCGTATCAATCTCTCAAAGATTCCAATCGAAACAAGCGAAAGCGACTTTGCGCCACGTATCCCAATGAGTTACCCATGGACAATGTCACAAAATTAGAATTAATCTGGCGAACGAACGCACGCGCAAGCCATTCCGCGATCATACGATACCGGCAATCGCCTCTGATTTATAACATTGTCGCAATTACCAGACAGAATCCAGACATGATGCTGAAAACTTCTTGCTACTGACTACTTGATACTAGCATAAATTTGAACCATTTAGAAATTCAGTAAAATATATGTTGGATATCTTTGAATGTATATTTTCACATAAAGTACCTCAATAGTTGATGCGCTGGATTCGACAAGACCACAAAAACGTTAAGACAATAAATGGCCACTCAAAGAATCTGTCGGATAAGGACAATAAATGGGGACACGAAGGCGCGAACTACATAATAATGATCCGGAAGAGGTCAACACTTGATGTATTAGCTTCATCAGTTTCCTTCGTGACTCCGACACTATATTTCTCTTTTCTTTTCCCCCGCAAAAGTCAAAAACAACATCTAATTTACCCAACGCTTCGACTCAATGGTGTTTTATTGCCGTAATGATAGAACAGATTGACGACATTTCACAAACTCTACTATCATCGATGTACGAGAGGTCATCAGTACGTTATTTTATATAAATGTAGGACATTAATAAAGAAAGCGTTGGCATAACTCGATGGTCGATGATCGAGGAGCACACGGGTACGTGCGGCATCAATCTCTTCTCATATGGTTTACAGTTTCATAAGGGATCCGAGGAGTACGACGTCGCGAATATTTCCATGTCAATTACTCCTGTCACTGCGATGAATTGGCAGTGATTGCAATTACAACGAACAAACATTACGGCTTGCACTTGAACTGATTGTATCGAGTGCGCACTAGTTGCCACCACGAGGTACTGTCACGATCAGATAAGCTATTTTATCTCCGCGTACATCGGAAGCAACCAGCCGTTAAATATAATACGTGTTATTTAACGGTGAGTGGACGCACCGTAATATGGACCCGGTGCCCCGTGCCGGGTGAAACGGGTCAATCAATCGCTAGAGAACACAAACCGCATCGCCGTGACTCGATCGAGTTAATTGATCGCCTTCCGTTGTATAGTTAGTTACAAACAGGATTATGTAGGTGAGCCAATTATATCACAGGTTCATCATAACACTCATACCGAATAGGAAATCTGTACACATTCATTTTAAGATACTTTTGTGAAAACGTCGTTATTTGCAGAGTGCGATGTGACGTAAAAGGTTTTCCAGGTACGGTGTTGAGCTAAGAGGCGATTTAAATCTTCGATAAAATCCCTTGGGCATACAAGGGATTACTTCGAAGACCGCCGCGTCGTCGTACGGACGAATAGGATTTTCATTTTGATCAGGTATCGGGCGAGCGGGTCGACCGCTCCCACCACGCGCCACATTGACGCTATCGATTGAGAGTTTCACCCCAGCCAGATGACTCAGACCATACTTTTATTTCAAAGCAGTCAGGGGTATACTAGAATAAACTTCACCTCGCTGAATCGCATTATTAAAAAGTTATCGGTACGCTAACATTGCTTCTACGAAATTTCTTGACTCCGAAAATTGTATAATAAACGTCTAACAATTTCAAAGCACTATATTTGAAAAAGTAGGACTAACTTCGTAATTACGCTCACGTTAATGTGAAGAAACATCGGTTTATGAGTGCCACTTAAGAGTCCATTCATCCAAAATAAAACAATAAGAGCCTACACTATGTAGCAGTTGCAGAGGTGTTCATTTGAATAAAAGAGGTCTCACTTTTGGTTTTTTTATTTAATTAAATCCGTACCATTAAATATTTTTTGAACAATTGAAACAACAGCATATGGATTTATGGACCCAGAATACTAGTTTCCGATAAATTTTACGCTCTCCAAATATCCAGTCTTTTGTTCGAAAAGGTTATCTCATTTTGTTTCAGTACAATTTCTTTGCACGTGCGAATATTCTTAAAGTGACCGATGCGAACGTTGCCCGGAGAAAGTCAGCCCCTTGCTTCCTGAGTATTAACATGTCTGCTATTTCCAGAGTTAACGACATTCTCAGCTGTTGTGCAACGCAGAGCTTCTACGGCGTAAAAGCACAATTGAAAATGCTATAAAATTTGCTTTCAGAAATGAAGAGGAGGTCAATGAATCTTGCGATGCAGTTTGGTCTGCGATTTTGATCACTGGATGCGCTAGTCTAGTTCCGGTCAGTAATGAATTTATGCCTTTACTCATTATAATATGTTCATCGTTATGACCGAAAGAAATGAATAATTACATAGTGGCTTTCTTGAGTAATACTTTATACCTGTTGCAAGCCTGGAATGATAACTCTGCAATTTCTGTTAGCCGTCGTCGGCTTTGAAGGATATATATTCTGTACGCCAGATAAAATATGTATATTTCGCATCAAACAATACGCCTCCTCAAATTCTCAACGCGGCTGCTGAACAGATTATTTTAAGTGATTCGCATACACTTTAAAAATGACCTCAGCAACGGTAATCATAGACAACAATGAACAAACTCGAACATCGTTATATGTATTATAAAACTAGTTTTTTAATCTTGTTCTTAATTGTTGTGTGTTAGTGTTGGGAGTGTGTCAGGGCGGCGAATAAACATGCGTGCATCAATATATATATACATAGTGAAGGTGTACGTACATTCATTACAATGAACATTCAATGGAAACTTGCCCAGGGCCTTATTTCGAATCAAACTGATAATATAAACAAATATTCACCTTCAATATTTTTTACCAGATCTTACGTAGACAAGAACATTCTTACTGTTACACATTTCAATTCCTCGTCCCGGTGTGTTAGATGAAACAAGGCTAGATGGTGCCATTTCCGAGAATTGTTTTGTTTGCTACGAATGCATTCGCTGGATATAACCGGCGGCTTTTAGACGAGTCCGGTAAATGGTGGAGGGATCAAGCCGCATGCACCGGAAATATAATGTGCGAGTATTTGTTCAATATCTGTTGCAGGAAAACGGACACTGTTTATCGTCTGCGCTGGCCACGCTGGCCCCGCTGGCAGCGAATTAATTTGTTTTGTGGCCGTTAGGAGCGGATGTGACAATATAGTATTGTTAGCTGGATTCCAAATATAGAAGCGGTGTCATGGCGTTGCTATCGACGCCTATTATATTATTATGGATGAAAATAGACGTTTCATTTAAATGTAACGTAATTCAAAATACAATATTAACAGAGGACACCATTTAGCGACTACTGAGAAAAGACGGTTTCCAGAAAGACACAATAGGGAGCAATAATTATATTGAATAATAGTTAAGAGGCCTGTGTAAGAGCCGTGTTTGTAACTAACATTATGATGGTGTAGACAGTGAGAAACAAAGCGGCGCAGTTAACGCGAAAATTAAATCAATTAGCTGCACGCAGAGCCACATCCCGCTTCTTTGTATACATCAAAGACAGAGCGTGACAATTTAGACAGGAATCTGAACTGCAAATATTAGACGATTGCAGATTTGTACTTTTTATTTTGTGTTTCAATATGGGAGTTTTTCTAGAAATGAATAGGCATACCTACTTACCAAAATTTATTTATTTCGGTAAATAATACGAATAAAATACACAACTCTTAAAAACATAAGACTAAAGACTTCTTACCGAACCTTTTCAATCCAGAATTAAACGAGATGGATACTGGCAAAAAAAAACAGGACATAGTGCAACGCATATATGTATGTGTTCGCAGGTTTAATGACTTGTACAAAGAACAAATACGAGCAAATTTCGCATGTGCCTCGTATATTAGACGCCAATACGCGGACATAATCTGTGCGGGCACAACATCTCTGCTCGTCTTATTGTGTAAGCAATCAAACGCAACCCGTACACGCTAACGAATCTTAGTGGTAGAGTACATCCGATGGGAGCAATTGTTATGTTAATTGCGGAGATCTCACGGGCTGTGTAGCAAGGATCCTTTACAACAATAAACACGGTGCAGCGCACGGCCACACCGTACAGCTGATCACAATGTGTCTCCCGTCGTTGTTCCCAGGACGTGTTCGCAGCTGTTCGAGGGTGCGGAGAATAAAGGTGTATTATATATCACCGACTGGATTAGGTCCTCCTAAACTACGTTTGCACAAATGTACTGGTACATTTTATAGGTTGGGATTATACCCATAAACATCTATTGACACCAAGAATTGTTTACGTAGCTATCGGTCTTGTGAAAATAAAAACATCACATTAATGCAATCTCATTGTAAGTTTGAACACTTACTTATAACGTGGGCAACGTGGACATTGGTACGACTTCGGTCCAACCCGCAAATTTAGCAAAACCGTGTCTAACGTGTAAAATACACGGTTCAATTTAAGCTAATTAGTAATTTATCATTGTGTCGGGAATTTTTAATAAATATTATGTAACGTTGGGCTCCAATTACATTTAGGTAGTAGATGCTTCTAGATTATGTTATTGCCATAAACAGAAACATACACCGAGTCCTGTTAATGATATTGGCAATGAAAACGAAACGTTTATATTTCCTGAACTACGCGTGCCCCGCCCACTCTATTCGACATGTTGTTTTCACGTTTCGATGGATGTATGTTTGTTTGGTCGTCATCACTCCGTACATCCTATCTGGGATCCATTTGGACAATAAATCATTTTTCATTTTTAGCATTCGATCACAGTCCACAGACGCGATCGATGCAGCGCTGTTAGTCTCGTGACCGGTGCAATGCAATTCACTTCGCTTTCAGAACAGCAATGTTGCCAAATATACTACTATTGAACATTGAGCAACAAATTCTTTAAATTAGGTCGTTTTTCGGGCGCTCTGCAACTTTTGAAATCTTTACAATTTTGTAAGTTTCCTATTTAATCAAGATTTAGATGAAGATTCATTTTTAAACCAACTTCCATTTCTAAAATTCAGTAGTCGAACGACGGTCATTCGTAAACAATTTCCCGTATGCGCCAAGAAATGGCACAGGTGAGTGGTGATTGGGGAGTGTGTACCAGCTATTAATATTGCATCGACTTGATGCCACAATGATAACGTGCAATGTCAGGGTCGACCCGTTTCGTCGCCTTCCTACCAATATATTGTAAACAAAAATCGAAAATAGCCCATTACGCCCACCGCGCTGTCACCACTGGATTAATATTTCTGAGGCAGTTATTATTTTACGATAATGTATTATACTATTTCAAGGCAATGTCTCACTTGGTTCGTAAGCCTTTCCTACTTATTGAAAACAAAATTTTGCAAATTATTAAATTTTCACCAAGATGCAGTCATGCACGAACTCATAAGAGAAGATCCAGGTGCTTTTAGGAACTTGGAAAACAAGTTTCACTCTTCAGCTACTAAAAACATGCTTTTTTTTTGGCATGCGCACGATTTGATGGGTGATGGGACTTGTTGATTTACCTCCGCGAAAAGTCCACATAGCATAAATAGGTACTATAAGAAGTATAGAGGAAGTGGTACAAAAAGGTGAGACTGAGGAATCGTTAGCAACACGACAAAACCGTAATGAATCAACAGCGCGGCAATGGAATATTTATATCTCTCACATTATCGCACTATTATAATGCGCTGGTAGTGGTTTGGATTGGGTTTGTATTTAAAATGTCATTAACGTGAGGGCGAGGTTGACTGCAGAAGACTAATTGTTTGGTTGTTATCACAACTATCGACTGTAACCCTGTATGTTATTCACGTCTACAATATTAACAAGGTTAAATATATTTTAAAGAACACCAGCAGCAGATGAATATTACAGTTTTTTATACCACACTGTTATCAGTTAAGCGGCGTAAGTGTAAGTATTTGCCTTCGTTAGTGTTCTTGTATGATGTTTAATCTGCTGTTAATTCAATATTCATTTTGGTTATTTACATTTAACTATGAGAACTTAATTTCCGTAGTATTTGGCGTATGTAACGCCAGGACACATGTTCTCTAAGATGACGTCACGTAACTTTATGGCAATAAATAAGTTTGTATGATATGAGATAGCATATAAAATAACAATTCCTCAGCTCAATTTCCATCGCATTGCGAAACTAGACGTATAATTTTGACAGGATCGCGCACTGCTCGAGCGGAGGACGCATTGCAATTTGATGGCATTATAGAACGTTCCGGTTGTTGATACGAGGCACGGGCAACGTCCACAAGTGCGTCTCGTAGGCGCAAATGAGCAGACGGACATAAATCAATGTGCTTCACATTGTATGGTCTAGCAGCTTGCTAGTCTATGATCCAGCTGATAGTTCTTCATTTATCCGTGTTACTCAGCAACGAGACATGCATCACGGATCTGCTACAAATACATCGTTCATATTCAGCTACTTTTGATTGTTTT
>DWJZ01000060.1:0-49387 GCA_018249125.1 Asbolis capucinus
GAACAATTAACTTACGAAGACAATATTTAACAAGGTTCTAAATCAACTATAAAATGAAAAGGAAAATAAATATAAAAAATGTATAAAAAATAAAACATTATAACTAAATCCAATAGATGCAGTTATTCAGTTTCAAACTAATGAAGGTTTATTAAAAATATTTAAAAATACAAGTTCTAATTATAGATTTATAATACAAAGAATCACACAAAATTTCGTTACTGTATTGTTAACCGTTAAGGAGTTCCCTTGTCTGGAGCCAATCCTGTACATAGTATCAGGTCAAAACTCTATGTAAAATTTCCACAACGTACAGTACTTTGACAAGACAAGACAAAGTAGGTCGAATTAAGCTCGCAAAATTTGACCCGTAACAAAAAAATAATTATGCTAATATAGTAACATACACTGAAAGTTAAATAAAGGCTTGTAAAAATTAAAACATTATAATTAAATCCAATAGATCCTAGATCAATTATCAATTATTCAGTTTCAAACTAAAACATACTGACGACTACTAACTGTCATTGGGAAATATTGCCATTTCTCAAAATTTTACCAAACCGTAATTTTTCAAAACAACCTAATTAAAATTGGTACTAACTTAGATATCATCTGACAGTAACTCATCCTTCAAATTATTCTTACTTTGAATATAATTGAAATTAAAAAATGAATCGTAAATACAAGTAGTTCGATAAAGCTCCTCACTACCGACGCAGTGGGTTAACACTGGCAGAAATAACCGGGACAGTGGGCCAGCGGGATCCGGTCAGTGCACCACGACCACTACCACGATACCACGACATCCCACCCCGCACAGCAACACTAACATATTATATACGAAAGGTAAGTGATACAAATAAGGCCTATCTTATTTCAACTTCATGTAATATAATAAATATTCATTGAAGTAAATAGAAAAGTAGAATTGATTCGTATTTCATACCATAAATATTAACTAACTAGTATCGTTTTGGTTTTGGACATGATAAATCACCCCTATCTAATAAGAATTGGAACTTATCAAAAAAATTCACCAACATTAAAGATCCTATAAAAGAAGTACATGAACATCAACATCAAAAAAACAAGTTTCATTATCAACATCAATTTTTAATATCAAATAATTAAGAAAAGCAAAATATCACACTTCATATTCACTCAGAAAATTTTGCTGTCCCAAATTTCATAGTCCTTTGTCCGCGTAACATTCGTACGAGGGTTCATGTCAATATAATACGTACCGATTACCCGAATGAAAATAAAAAAAAACTAACACCGTTAGCTATATTTTACACGAAGAATTAGTACTGAAATATAATATATAACAATCTGAAAATGCATCAAAATTCATTAATAAAATCATTATTATTACCCTGCATACACGACACACTTTGGTTCCCCAATTTCAGTACTGCCGATGTTGAATTAACCTTATAGTATATTGAATCACGGTTGAAATTCAACCGCAAACAGTCTCTCGTTTCAGTAAAACCAAAAATGAATAAGCAGTCAATATGAAAGATAAGTGGTCCAAATACGCTTCCCAGAATACTCCAGCAACATTAGAGCGGAGCAACTGCGTCTTGAATAGTAAATTGCCGTCCCTTATTGTGGCCAATAACGATCAGTCGACTAGAGGCCCAATTACCGGAGTTAACCTCCGCGCAGGGGTCACAATCTAATTTAATAAGGCGAACGACGCCACGGCCCGCGGCCTCTGCCCACATGTGACCGCTACTCGTGATCATAACAATCATAACGTTCTCGTTTGTTGGACGTTGCAGGTAAAAAGATTGAACTGGTACTCACTACTGTTTCAACACTTCCCATTAAGTTTAAATGTCGGATAAGTGCAGATTATGTATATATTTATATTTAAATAGTATTCACTCTTTCCCGCGTCTTTGCCCGCGTTGAACGGTTTTCATTGCTTACACAAATTTCTTCCCTAGCTGCGTCGATAAAAATTTCAAAAATAAATATTTATTTATTTATTTTTAAATGCTCAAATACAAAGTTCATAGTTTAATGACTATAAATTTTCGCGACAAAAGTAGCTTGTTTTCTTTCGCAACTTCTAGCGTATCTTTATACCAATTTTCATCACAATCGGTTCATTGGTTTAGTCGCGAAAGCGTATCAGATAGAAAGACAGATATAGTTTCATATCATATTAATATTATAAGGACTTAAGGGTACAATAAACGAAAATAGTTGTAGAATATTTTTTCATTTTTTGTATATCATTACCATAGAATCCTATCATTCTTCAGACATACATACTTATATGTCAAATATTATAATAGTCTGGACACTAATTAAACCATATGACACCAAAATAGCCTCGTCCCCCATTATCTGTACTGCGAAGGTATGGAATAAGTTGCCCGCGTCGGTTTTTCCGTTTGATTATAACTTAAATGTCTTCAAGTCAAGAGTGAATACATTTTTACTAAGTAAGTGCGCTTCACCATCAAAGACTACGTCGCCACTTACCATCAAGTGGTTTCATAGTCAAGCTCTAATTTTTTTAATACAAAAGAAGATTGTAAAAAACAGAATGTCAATAACATGCCTTCTTACTAAAAAAACAATTTGAATCGTATTCAGAAATCTATCAAATTTGAAATGCAAGGCAGAATGTATGGCCAAGATGTTCCTGACTCCTTTCTATGCCCACCGCCCTTCAACCCAATAATGGCCTACTACATTTCTCGTCACTGAGGAGGCTTCGTATATTGCCACATACTCTGGAGCAGTGACCAACCAATTGTCTGATTTTGATTTAAAAGAAACTAAGCTGATTTAACAGATTTCGCTACAAACTAAAACTGACAAATAAAGCCGAAATAAATAATCTTTAATCTGTCAGAACCACCTCCCGACACCATTTTATACCATCAAGATAGTTTCCGTCCACAAAAGAATAAGGAATCCATCGTAATAGAGCGACATGACAAGTTTAACCTGGGTGCAGGGGTCACAATCTAATTCAATAACCACATACCACAGACCTCCGCCCACATTCATTCAAGCCGAGAATGTCTAATGAACGGGGCTCGCTCCCGGAGGATATAACGATGACATACGGGAATGGTATGAGTGGTACATTCGTCTTCTTGAACGCTCAATTGTATCACGACGGAAATGTGATGGTAGCTTTAACATTACTAATCCTCATCTTAACACGTGTTAGACTTGTGTTAGAATAAAATTTACTTGTGTAATATCAATCTCAAGAATTTGAAGGAAACACCACATATATAATATTCATTACACGTGTCTCAGATTTTCTGTAGGTTAAATTAAATGTTAAACTATGTTTAATTGTTAATATTTATTTTAGATAAATTTGACTATAACCTTTTTATATTGTAACTGAATGGGTATTTTAAATATTAAGTATTTTATTAATCCTTGAACGGTTAAGGAATACATCGTGCGGAAACCTGGGGAGTTTGCAAAACTCAAACGTTTGTGAATTCTGCCAATCCGCACTTGGCCAGCGTTGTGGACTATGGCCTAAACCTTCTCATTTAGAGAAGAGACCCGTGCTCAATAATGGGCCGTGATGATGAGATGATTAACGTTACCTGAACGTAAAATAACGTAGGTAATAGACGTAAGAAATAACAACTAAGATCACGCGCTTAGCAAAAAAACAACATAAACAAACAAAATTAAAAAAAGCCAAGCGGCAACGGCAAGCCAGTCCAATCTAGCCGAAATAATTTAGCCCGTAATTATCTCAATCGTTTACGGAAAATATCGAATTTCGTGCGATTGTTGTTCACAAAATATTTTAAAACAGTCGTAACTCGATATTTGACACGCGATACTATAATTACAGCAAACAATGTCGTATCTGATCTGCACTCAAAATACTCTGCGCTCTTGTGTAAATTCTAATCGCAGATAGTAAAGGAATTTCGCACACGACTAGTTTTTACCGCTATCGATAAGAAAAGTTTCTGAAGCGGATAAACCTTTCGTTATATTAACCTTTTTTTCTAGTGCGATAAAAGAACTTAAATAAACTCGAAATTGAGAATGTATATTTGTTTACAAAAACGGTTTTTATCGTTATTACTAGAAATTGTCCTTGTTTCGCGTCAGAAAGAGAGTCGTCCAGTTATCCCATGGGAACAAATCGGTTTTCTGGGATGAAAAGTATCCTATATCCATTTTCTTTACATAAGCCATATACATGCTAAACTTCATCTATATTGGTCCATTGGTTTCGGAGTTGCCATACTAACTTTAACCTATTATCCCACGGGAACAAATCGCTTTTCTGGGATAAAAAAAAATTATGTCAAGTTTTATCTAAATCTAGTTTCTAGTGTTTTCTACGTGAAGCTCGAATATACAGACAGGCAATAAATACAAAAACAATATTTTGGTCTCTTTATCTATAACAAAGCCACCCAACATTCAAATTTTCAAAAAATACTTAATGTACAGAATTGATCCCGTTACAGTTTTATTATTAGTATCGATTAGTATAGATATCGATAACCTTAACTTGGCTTTAACACTAAACACCGATGTCTCCTGCAAACTGAGGAAAATTCTACACATCTAACATATTGTGTAACGCTTTCCCAGTGGGGACCGACAGATAGTATCGCATAGTGATAATGATGACATTATTACATCATTTGATGATGCAGCTGTCGGAGCACATGACGAAAAGTCGACCCAGGGCTTTGAGCCTTTTCTGTTAGAGTTCTCGCCAAACGCTAGTTCAAAAATGTATGGGAATGACAATTGATGCAGAACAATATGGCGTCTGTTTTACCTTAACAAACGTCATCCTCATACATTTTTGAATTAGGGTTTGGTGTGAATGATACCTAATCGTTCAGTTCGGTATAGGTTTATGCTGAACTTCTCGAAGGTCATCAAAAAAGATACTGCACTTTTAAATAAAACATTCCATATTATTACATTATTGGAGTTAATTTATAATACCCACAAACACTTTTGTTGTGCGCCCCTCAGAGCACGGTTCTTGGAAGGTACCTATCAAAGCTGCTCGTGTTTATAACATCTCAATCGGCTGCGCGGCCCACTGCTGCCCACGAAAGCGCATACCCACAGTTCACACAAAACAACTTTGAATATTTATTTTAACACATTTTAATTCATGCGTAAACATACCGACTTGATGTTCGGGTTTAAAACTCAATTAAATGTTTTATATTATTTTTCATAATGGATTTTGTGATAAGTTTAATATAGGTTTGTCCGTCTGAGGCGTACGTAGCCCCGTAATAGCGTCAATACTTGAGAATTGAGTTAAGTACACGCGGTCAGTAGGAGTATGGATGACCGCTAGTGGCAAACATTTCATGAGCGTTACAGTGCATTAGAGGACACGTACGGCCGTGGGATTTAATTCAGCAGTCTTTAAGCTGTCTCGAAAGCATTTCTCCCAACCCATGGTGTGGTCAATACGCCCTCCTCCACCTGTACTGGAGCACCGTATCAATCATGATGGGATGCCCGTGTCATAATAGGCCATGAAGTTGTAAATATGGTAGAATTAAGTTAATAACTAGGGATATATGTTTTCCAGAAGTAACAGTAAGAAATGAGTACTGGCTCTCAAGAGTTCCAACACCAGAACATAACGAGTCTTGTCGACTCCAGTAAAATGTTGATAAAAGTGCCACCTACCGTCCTTAAAAACATAAAATTGTACCAGTCATCATTATCAACTGAAATATACCCACATTAAATTAATTATTCAAAATTATTTCCGACTTTTCACCCAGCATCATCCCAAATGATACCATCAATAATCATATACCAAATCACACGACCGACACAATCGCAACAGACACATCTGCGATCAGAAACGAAAACACCTTTCAAGCTATAACTCTATCAGCTAAATCCGCTTAAAAATTTCATTTGAACGCAATGCAAATTGTCGAATTAATATACTTTAATAACTAAATCCTACATCGGTGATAAATACCGACTGAGATTATTATCCGTCGCCTCAGATAACGTTTTCACAAATCAAATTAATAAAAGAAAGCAAATCGATATTCCACTTCGGCGTGCTTTGATACACCGGCCGATCCCTTTGATGTAGCCGCGCGCCGGCCCACTGCAGCACGACTGGTTCTTGTTAGGCGTTTGTTAAAAACCACACTAAACAAGTTTTCTGATGAAACCCTGGAACTATGCCTCTTGGAAAATATCTTAGAAACGATATATCAAAAATAATGATAGATTTATTTGGCTGTATTTTAGCAGCCTAGAACACTGAAAACCTCGTGTAGGTAGACTAGGATGTCGTAAGAGGAAATAGAAGTACTTGGAGGAAATAGAAGTAATAGAAGCTACTTGGAGGTATAACATTATGTGGCTGCCTAGGCCTCTCCTCTGCCTGGCTAATATCCATAGGCGGCGACGATAGTAAGTGTACTAACAGATGATTTATCTGCTCGTATTCTGGCGATTTTTCTTTCAATCTTCTGAAAATCCTTTGTCACTACTAAGATTTCAAAAAATATTGGCGAAAAACGTTTCCAATGCTCGAGTAGTTTTAGAGTTTATCCATTAAAAATACAGAACAAACTTTTCTCATTATAAGAATAATGTAGATGAAATATAATAACAACATTATGGACTCTATTAAACTACAAAACATTTTTGCAAACAAGAATAAAGTTTAGCAATATCCTACTGGAGCTACATCGTCTTGAAACCGTGCAGCCAAACATACGGAAGAACCATGAAAAAATGAGGTCATCGAGAAATTGTTTACATACGATCAGAGATCGGCCATCCACTTCAAAAGAGAGCGCACTATTTCTGTTGGACAATTGCAGAAAAAATAAACAAAGATTCTCTGAAGCGGAGCGGCTAAAATGTTATGAAACAACATCAGAGGGACTGGAGGAGTTCATAACGGGCTGAATCTGTTTTATAAACAGCAGGAGAGTGATTATCACAACCATTACGTTAATGAACGTGAAGCACTTTTTTCACTTCCAGAACAAGAGATCAGTCTACCCTCGATAGATACGCGGAAGGGAGGTGGCGATCATTAATTGATATATTAATTGCTTCGTCTTTTGTATGGCGTACCGCGAAGAATCGGAATAAGTTAACAGCGTCTGTGTTTCCGCTCAAGTACATTATAGATGTCTGCAAGACAAGAGTGAATAGGCTTCTTCTAAGTTGCGCTTTACCATCTACGACTACATCGCCGCTTCCCATCGGCTGGAATTGTAGTCTAGCATGAACTTGTAATATGTAAAAACAGAACACTTTATATAAATACAATACCCTTTCTGTATAAGCCATATTTTGATTTGTTAGTTACAAGCTTAAAACTTGAACAGAACTTAAAACAACTGTAACAGTGTGTAAGAATATATCAATGATTTGTTTGAGATTATCTCGGCTACAGCTGTTAATAAGCAATTCACCGTCGATACTTCCTGCTGTAGCACTCAGCAGTATACTCATAAATAGGCTTGTGACATCTTTATAAACTAAAGAATTAAATTATATGAGCCATCGACTTTTAAAGGAATATCGTTGTTGATAAAAAAAGAAATAATTTCACCCTTTTTTAAATGTATTTAATATTTAATGTATATAATTTAATATTTAATTTAAAATATATACTGTTATAGTAATCAAACTTATTAAAATAAATGTATGACAGGCCCTTCTGGTACACTACCCAAGATGCTCGCAGCGCTTCCTCTCTGTACAGTAGTACTTATACGTTGAGCTAGCAAGCTGCAGGCTTTGGACTCGTTTATACTAGTAGTTTCATCTTTAATTTTTTTCAATTTTCTTTATAAAAATACATCCCATACTACTTGAAGTTGTTGACTTAGTAAAATTAGTGTATCATTAGGTAATTGTTTTGAATTTGTTCCTATACTCTCATAGACGGAAACAAATAAACATTCACAATATAGCTTACAGAATTCCCGACTGAACTGACGATGGAATGGCCACATTGTTCGACGGATCGGTTGGAGAAGAAAGGTCCTCGAATGAAGACCACATCTCGGATGAAGGAGCACTAGGCCCCGACTAGATGGACTGATGACTTGAAGAAGACAGCGGGCTTCCACTGGATTCAAAAGGATCAGGATCGATCAGTATCGCTAATTCGAAGAGGCCTATGCCCAACAGTGGACAACTAAACGCTGATAACCCTGACATTCATAGAATCGAATTTATAACAATACCAATACCTGGACAATATTAAATTAAAACAATTTGAATCTATTATATGTCAAATCTTTAATAAATAAAATTATTTATTTCTGATTATTTCCTACTTATACTCTATGATGCACACAATAACAACCTGCCTGCTGTGGCAGAAGAAAGGTATTTCACAAATATTACTACTATTAAAACTTCTGCCATCAAACGGGATGAAGCAAATCTATCTGACATAATATTATAAGTAGATGCGAAATACATTTATGAATGAATACAATTCCAGTAATTATTGTGCTCGGCTTACTAAAATAGTTGGTAAATCCACAGAACCCATTCTCTGGCACAATGTCGTAAGAAAAACATCCTACGACAATTCCCATTGAAGGCAATGTGTGCAAATAAACATGCGTGTATTGAATAAACTAAATGTGAACAAACAGACAAAAGGACTGAATGGATCGACTATAAATATTACCAAAGATGACCGGACACTGTCCTAAGCTTCTTTGGGAAAGATTAGCAATTGACAATGAAAGAGTTGAAATTTTGTCGTTCCATGATGTTGCTCCTTTCAATATTCTGATTGTGTACCTACTGCAGTAATCGGTTGAATTTGTCACTTTAATTGCAATGTACTTTTATGATCGTGATTTTGGGATTTCCAGTAGGAAATTACTCTACTATCTTTTATTTTTTATTTGGTCCGGAAATATAAATTTACCGTTCTTTGTGATGAGATTCTTGCGAAAGTAAAACAGTATCATATTATGTCTGGATAGCTACTTTTGGATCCCGGAAACGATCTCCATGTTTAGCAACGGGGTATAAGAAGGTGCTAGATTTTAGGTTAAGTTAGATAGTAGCATTACTAACATTGACTATGTATTAATTGTTACCAATAAAATATAAATAAGATATAGATCATAATTGTAAACAAATCCTACATCTTAATTAGAAATGAATGATGTCCTTAAAGATTGAATGATAATTATATTAAGCGAACGGTAACAATTAGAAGCTTAATGGCCAAATTCTTAATTACATGGAATTACAGAAGATGAGAGAGAAGGTGAAAATCAAATGATAGACAAATACATGAATGTTACCAACGGAAGTGACACCACTTGCCTAATTTGAGAACAAACCCACTTAAAAGCTACGAAATGATACGCATAGAACAACAACTAAAGCCGTATTTAGGGCCCCAGTCCCGATATCCGACATCACCATATTTAAACTGAGATTAACAAAATAGTTTGCCGGGAAGTCGTCTCGGCGTAAAACAGGACGAAACGGGTTAATCCGGCCCAATAATCCTCCAACATATGTATTTGTCGTTGCGTTTTGACGTAGATTTACATTTATTTACAAGAAACGCCGCGTGTGTCGCCTCACGCTAATCCGTGGATCAGCGTTCCCGTTGTTTATGGTCTGCGTTACCACTGTAATTGTTGTGGTGGGGACGATCTTCGGGAACGTTAAAACAAGACGGTTGCTGATTTATCGATGCGCGGGCACGGTGCACCTTTTCACAATATTTCTAGCGCAAGATGTTTTGTGTCGAATGAGAGATGGGCCAGCTCACTCGGATTATATCGGTTTCATGTTTCTCGTGACATGTTTTTGTTGGCAGAGGAGTGCTCTAGCGTTTAATTTCTGTCAGCGTTGGACGGCGGCGATTTGGCACAACTCGTCGCTTAATAAATATTTAGATATCTGCACCGCAACTTAACTCTAAATCATTTTTTCATATACTCTTCTATTTAGTGTTGTTTATTTTAATTTATTTGTGTCTAAATTGAATTCTAAAATTAGTTTTTTGTATGAGTTACGTTTTATTATGCGTTCATAGCCCTGCGGCTTGTTGCGATTGTAAGCGATCGAAAAATTTTAGCAAGCAACGGGCACGGTCGGTAAGAGGATGAATGGTCATTCATCCTAGTGGCAACAAATTCCAAGAATGCTTCGGTCGGAACGGTGGCAAAAAATTTCAAGAACGCCATCGGTCCCGGTTGTTGTCGTTAGATAGCAATCGTTAAGTCATGTCGGAGGCCTTCGGGTGGCATAAAACCTCCGACACATGGGTTGGCCACTAACCCCTCCACCATATCGCATTAGATGAGGGGACACCGTGCTCAGTAGTGGGCCATCCTGCCACATCCTGGTTGAAGCCACATCCTGTTGTTTTGAGATTTGATAAAAATTGCAGATCATAGATCACTTGCTCCATCGTTCAAGGCGTTCAAGTGCAATTTCGAAAAATTTTACCACCGGCCACTTCATTAATGAAATTTATTCTACTATAATCCACCTTAACTTTCTGAGATTGAACTCAGTAGAAGTAACAAAGGCATAATTCTACTATAACATTGCTCTGCTAAAAAACGACCATTTTGCATTTTAATCATCAAAAATGTTTGCAATTTAAAAATCTGTTCTATTCTTCGATTTTAAAATAGCGGCTAATGAAGTGGTTCAAAGATATATTGGAGAAGCACAAAGAGACGAATCGGCCTGATTCATCGCACAATCATAACGGCGATCCGAAGAAGCCGCAAGACGGCAACTGTTAGTGGGCCAGCGCCCCACCGCCCCAGCGCCCCAGCGCCCCAGCGCCCCACCGCCCCAGAGCCCCACCGCCCCAGCGCCCCACCGCGCCACCGCGCATCGTCCAGCGCCGTCGACTATCAACTTTGGAAATAAAACGAGTAGCTATATTTCCCATCACCACACTCACTTGGTCCACTAAGAGTTGGTAAGCGAAGGATTTTTGTTGCGATATTTGCAATTTATTTATTTAGATTCGAATTTTTGTGGAATTTTCTGAGTACGGAGTAATTTAAGTAATCATTAACGACTGAAGGCATCAGTGAAAATATAAATTTGTTTGCTGTCTAACTAAGCGCCCTCGTTTCAATCTTTTTATTATTACTTATATTTAAAAAAAACAAAAACGTCTGCAATTTGCTTTAATAAATCCTCTATTAACTTACAGTGTATGTTTGTATATATATTATATTTGTTTGTTACGAGTCAAATCTTACAAACTTTTTTGCAGTTTTCATCTTAACGACTTTTCAATAGAACACGTTTTTTATAAATAATAAAACACCGATATAGTATTTTAACTTTAATTTGGTACACTATTTTATAACAAAGCAGATTGTGGTCTCTACGGCATGCAAAGCTTAATCTTTACTTCTCAAGTACATATATTCCACTGATTACATCTCAGTTACTATAAATTATCTATTAATAACAAATACGCAGAAATTATAACATCAGTTTGTACAGTTGTACAACGATTGTAGCTTTACTTCCGCTCGCTCCTAACACTTCCAGCACTCGCCGATCGCCCGCGATAAGACAGGATCCTTACAATCGACGGAAGAGGCCGACCAGGTTAAAATATCATTAAAGACATTACAAAAGCGTTTGATGATCAACTGATGAAGAAATAAATAAGCGATCGGAGCCGCCGGCCGCTTCTGTAATCAATAAAGCTCTTTATATCGCCCGTTAATAATGTCCCGTGTCTCAATCTTTAATATTTTGTCTTAATCAACATTTTAACGTGATTTCTTACGATTTTATGTATTTGCTAGTTGACACTCAAAAGTCAAATTGTTTTTTTTAATCGACTCAAAAACGCAACTCAGTTCCACAGTGTTGTGTTTATTTTTTATCGGGTACCTATTTTGATGATTCCTTTTTTTATTCAATAAATACACGTCCCATTTAGATTTGAATGAGATCTAAGTAATTCAAGAGAACATTTTTAACTGTTATAGTTATCACTAATAATGCATATTTAGTTCACTTTGACGGATTGATAATGTTTTTCTGTTGTTCCTATTATTATTTTTTTTTTTTATTATTTTAATGAGTGTAAGTAAAGACGGATACGGTTTTTGGTGTAAGAAGTTGATGCATAAATTAATATGCGAAGTAAAAAAAATTGTATTCTGTTTTCAATATACTGTACTCATAAAGAAGTGGACATTTATCTAGAGACAATTTACATTCTTCTACATAGTCCTACAAATTGCATGAAAACATGTTTCCCGTGGTACCGTGGACACTGTTGCCCTGCCCTCCCTGTAAGCTACCACAAAGGACAATTTTGAAAAAATTTTGCGTCTACCACAATAGACAACGTTGAAAAATTTTAGCAAATGCCTCAAGCGACAATTTTGAAAAAAATGTAACATCTACCACAATCGACAATTTTGTAAAAATTTAGTATCTACCACAATCGACAATTTTGAAAAATATGAGTGTCTGGTCCAAATTAAGCTAGTTACGAAAAATGTACTTCATAGTTATCATGTCCAAAAAATATACCGGAGGAACTTGAACTATATGTAAAAGAAGTGCTGAAAACATTTATTTTAGGCATTTTAATTTTACTGTAATATGGTTTAAACTCTCTAAGATAAGGGCTAGGCATATCCCTAATTTGTCCACCATCTAACATTGTGATGATGCTTTGTCCTAACTTGCTGAGCACTAGAGGGTCCTAGCTTACTGTGCACTAGAGGGTACATGTTAATGTGTAAAAGTAACATGAAACTAGATAAAAATATTAAATAATATGTGCGAAATATAACATTTAGGTCCTAAAGAAAACCATAATTGTAGCTATGTAATTTTGTCTTCTTCTCTAGGCTTCAACAAATGACACATCACTTATCACGTGTCATACTTCATGACTGAGGAGACTACCAATAAAGAATTACCACTCTGAGGAGTAGTCAGTAGTTACTGGTGTCAGTTTGAGAACTGATTTGAATTTGGACCATGGACATCACTCGCCAGCATTGGTCATATAACCAGCCTGTAACTTCGGTAATAATAAAAAAACATATTTGGAGTCACCAAGGAAATCCTAACATTATGGATATATAGAAAATTCGCATCAAAAATTAAGTTAGGCCTGTACTCGTTTCCATCCGCGGTTTCACTCGCGTACAGATACGTTGATAAAAAGGAGTCTATGCGATTTTTCAGACTATAATCTATCTCTGTGGCAAATTTTATTCAGATCCGTTGAGTAGTTTTTGCGTCAAGTAGTGACGTACATCCTCACAGTCTTTTGTGTTTATAATATTTGTAGGATTATCGTTATTGAAGTTACTATTGCCGTGGTATCTGTATCCCTTTATTACGCTTTTTTTTTTAATTCTTGTCAGCAAAAAACTGCACAGATACCTTTTGTTTTTTTATTATTTCATCAGGATAATACTATATATATATACACAGAAATATATATATATATATAGATATATATATAAAGATATATATACATAATAAGATATATATATATATATCTCTTATTATGTATATATATCTTTATATATATATCTTATTAAGGTTTACCGAGCGGTTCCATTCCTGTTTTCCTGTGAGATATAAGAGACAGCAGATCAGGTTTACAACTATCTGTCGATGGGTATATTATTGAGATATTTTAACACTTCCTGAGTATTACAAATTCTCAGTATTATTAAGATATTTCCTTGTTTCAGTAAGTAAATTACAGATACAGTATATTCATGTCTAAAACGATTTGGGGATTAGATTTTATAGAGTTTTAAAGGAACTTCAGCGTTGTACTTATACAACTGTTGTATAAAAACAACAGTATATTTTTTTAGTACAGGTAGTTCTTGAAGGCATACCTGAATTCTAACAATAACCGTGTGTTTAGTGAACAAATGAAGCTTGCAAACCAAGCACAAGTTGATACAGAAATATGTATCAAAAACATTAACAGAAATACATTAGTAAGGTTGTGCCCACTTATGTATGTTCAGTAGTCACGTAGCAAATTAATTATTAATGTATTTATTAAGTATCTGTGGTAAAGTGACTTCAGCAACATAAGGACCTAGCTTACTGTTATAAAAACTTATCACTCCAAACTGTTACCTATAAGTATAGTATTTGACAGAATATCAGTGACATTAAACAGTCTCGAGGTAATTGGAGCACAGGCTCCATTAATAAACGAGGACCAGAAACAACCAACGTGGAAATATTACAAGCTAACAGCTCAGAAACATAATTTATTGCTTTCAATAAACTTAAGAGTAGCCTCTTAACATTAAATTATACTCATTAAATAGAATCTTACGTTAATAAATAAATAGTGGTAGCACTTTTTACACATACGATCGTTCTGTACACACTCCGGATCCATCTATCACAGTCTAGCACGGAACAGTCCGCGGCGGCCCCCAGGCGAACCCGCTCGATCAACTGCGCTTCTGCGGGTCGAGCTCGTGGTCCGGGGGACTCATCGGCGGGCCCAGGCCGTGGATCCGGCGGTACAGCTGGTGGTAGGGGTTCGGGGCCGGCGGGGGCAGCCTGAGCAGCGGGCTCGGGAGGCCGTAGCGCCCGTACACCGACAGCAGCGGGGGGTAGAGGCCGACCAGCGACGCGTAAGGATTGCCGAACATCGGGTGCAGGATCGCTCCTCGTTTGAAGGCGGCCAGACGAGACCGGGACGCAGCCGTGGACCGCCGCCGCAGCTTGCCCGTCGTGCCGCCGATGAACACGTCGTCGGATGACGGGTCCAGCATCCAGTAGTTGCCCTTCCCCGGGTCGTCGTAATGTCGCGGCACCTTCACGAAACACTTGTTCAGACTCAGGTTATGTCGGATCGAGTTCTGCCAGCCCTGCTTGTTCTCCTTATAGTAGGGGAAGTTCTTCATGATGTACTCGTAGATACCGTTAAGCGTGAGCCGTTTCTCGGGGCTGCTGCGGATGGCCATCATGATGAGCGCGTTGTAGCTGTAGGCGGGCTTTTCGTTCTTCTTGTCGGGGGCGGAGGCGCCGGGCGGCGGCGTGTCGGGCCCGGTGACGTCGAGCTCGGCGTCGGAGGGTGAGGGCGAGCGCGAGGAGGCCTCGGGCAGCAGGTCGCGGATCGCGAAGCTCGGAGGACTCATAGCTGTGCGGCATCGCGAGCCGCTCGCCTCCGACTAAGCCGACGCGCCGACTGGTTCTCGACCCCGCCTCTCGTAACGCCCAGCCGGGGAACCCCTCCTATGAACTCCTCGAATGGGACTACGAGATTCCATGTCACACTAATTCCGACCTTATGCAATCCAGTTTAAGTCGAATTTTTCTTGTCGTTCGTATGTTTACACATACGTATTTGATAGGGTTGTGTTGGGGTTAAATTAAAAAATAATTCGATCAGTCACGGCCTGTAAACATTATGTTTTTTGTAATTTTTCACGCATTGTTTACGAATTTATTTAGTGTGACCGGTTTAATGAATGCCCCTTACGTAGGGATTTTAATAGTGTCGGCAGATTCAGTGTCTACGGCCGTAGCGGGTCGACGCCGGGCGTCGTGTCGTGACTAATTTGTCAGAGGCATAATAACATTTTCACAATCTGTTTAATGTCTTCTCTAATGACTTCAATATTAAAAGGTGCCATTTATAACAATGAGTTTAGCTTTTTAATAAAAATAAATATGAAGTCGAACAGAAATAATTTTTCAATTATTTTTTTTGTTGAGCTTTGGTTTGTACAAGTCTTAAAAATTAATGTATTTGGATTTTATTAGTACTTTGCCACCATCACGCACTATGCAATGCTGACGTTACAAGAGAATATTTTCGAAATTCAAAATGAATGTTTGTATATTGTTACAGCGCAACAGCCACCTTGTGTTGGCTAGGTGTTCCAGGGATTTCTATGAATGTAGCTAGGTACTGTATTTTGTTTTAAGACAAACCGTGTACCGAGTTGCGCCTGTAATGCGTACAGTAGTTTTAAAATAAGAATAGGATTATGCGAACAACTGTGCGTGAGGAACGGAACTCATGCAATCTTGAAGTCCTAACCTTTCCTGGTTCCAGGTACTCCTGCAAGAAACATGGCCAGATGGTTACTTGGTCACAATCTCTCTGAACTCCACGTCCAGTCAATAATATAGAAGGCGATTTAATAAAACGATTCTAACACGAAAGAATCATTGAAAACCTCCAAAATTTACAAATAATAATTCCTTTTTTCATAGTTAAATAAATACGTTTAAACATGCGCGAGCGCGTTGTGACATTCAAATGTTATACGAGATCGATATTTTAAAATCGCGGCAAATTAGCGGCGTCCATTCCCTGTCTCTTTCTGTGCGCATGAGGAGGAAGGAGAGGGATATTTCGGGAATAATTCTTTATAGGTGCGGTCCGTTTCACGTACAAACTATGAATTATATTAAATCCAACACATATGACAATAATCTTTTTTTTTTCATGCAAACAATCTAATATAAATCAATGTAAGCATTACAAAACTATTTCATTAAACTATTTTTATTATTAAAAGTTATACTGCAAATTGCTGAAACAATTGACGAACTTCTAAAAAAGTCAAAAAATCACTGTATTGATCGCATCGTACCTACTGACATAGAATAAAAACAATTAAATTAAAATGACATGATAAAAGCGAGATTTTTAGGAAATCCATGTAGATACCATATAAATATCCATGTAGGTATCTTTTGACGGATTTTGTGATACAAAAGATTTTGAAGACCCATCTAAAAAAAATACTGCTTACTGATAAATTATATTTTTAACAACTTTGAATTTAAAGTGTTGTGACAACAAGGAATATTTCTGAATTTTCAAGGTAGGTATTTGTAGAGATTAAGTTAAAAATACGAAAAGGTTGGTTACAATGCCACAAGAATATATTTATTTCTTTTCAAGATTCTCTTGGAACCGCGGCCAAGGTACGTGTCTACCAGTTTAGCGCGAACATTAACAGTCAAGTTAACGCACTAAGACTGCCGTAGGGGACTAACAAACTTTTGGATTTTGTTAATTTTAAATTCATGGGATTTTTTACATCATATTATTACTAGACTTTTTAAAAGTTCTATATTCAACTTCTAACTTTTGTAAAATTTAAACTTTCTTTAAACTTGAAATTTAAACTTTAAATCAAATTTAGGCTTTATACATTAGGTATCTACTATATTTACTAAATAGTCACGATATATGTACATATGTTTCTCAGCTTCACCACAATTTAGGTAACGGTGACCACGTTTCGGGCAAATCACTAGGAAAAAATGTCGGCGTGGAATATATATATAGGTGTAGTAATATCGAGTGTAACCATTAAATAGTTGGTAAAATAATTAAGTTAGCACTTAACGGGTCTGATTAAATAAATAATTTACCTTAGACTTTAACTGCACCAGATAACTAGAAAATTTACATCTGTAGGTTTATTGTAGTTATTCGTCCGCATAGTATTTATCATTTCAACCCATCACGGCCCACTATTGAGCGGGTCTCTTCTCTGAATGAGAAGGTTAAGGCCATAGTCCACCACGCTGGTCAAGTACGGATTGGCAGACTTCACACACATTTGAGTTTTGTAAACTCCCTGTCATGCAGGTTTCTTCACGATGTTTTCCTTCACCGTAGCAAGTGACATTTAAATGCTTAAAACGCACGTAACTCCGAAGAGTCAGTAGTACGCAACCTGGGAATCGAACCCGGTCCCCTCGAGTAGGAGGCCGAATTCTTAACCACTAGCCTATCACCGCTTATAGTATTTACACTCAGTAAAAATTCTATCAAGATTTTCCAATACAAACTAGTATGCTAAAAAATTCCAGATCAAATTTACACGAAGTAACATATACCTGCCTAGTATTAGTTAACTGTATTTCATCTCACTGCCCGCACATAGAGCTGACTGTAGCCGGCAGCGCCGCCCACTCTCCGCCACGCCCCATACTTTGTTTTGCGCTGTTTGCACACACCAGATATATCTCCACATCGTAGGCACTTAGTATAGGTAGGCACGTTGTATATTTCCTCCGAACTTCCTGAGACTATACTTTAAAGCACCGTTCGTTGTTTGTATTACAGGTACACGTCGGTATAGAATAGAATAAGACATAGAGTCGATATTTTCTATAACTTAGCTTTAAAATATTGTACATTCCCTTAACTATAACATTATCAAAGTTTGTTGATAGCGAAATAGAAAAAGCTGAGCGGAGTATACACGAGATGACAAAAAAAGAAAAGCTGTTTATTCGGTTTAACAGAAAATTTAACAGAAAAACCACATATATAATATTTTTTTACCTTTTACATTTACTAATACTTATGTACCTATTTATGTAAAATACTAAACAGACCCTCGAAACCCTCAGAAGTTATCACAAATTTTCAGATGGTAAATACGAAAATTAACAAAAGCACTAGAACCCGTTACGATTTTTAAAGTTTCCCGCAATGTCTATGGGATTTCATCATCATATCTCGGTTTCATGTGGTCCCATGATAATTGAGATCCCTTGGCATATCTCCTTTCAAAAAAAAAAGAATCATCAATATCCGTTCAAGAACGACGAAGTTATCTGCAAAAAACATAAACAGTTGAATTGAGAAACCTCCTCCTTTGTGTGTTGAAAAAAGGCGGTGGCATTACTAACAAAGTTACATTATTCTAAAATTTGAACTAGCTGTTAACTATTAACGAACAAAGTATTAACTTGAACTTAATATAACTAGGAACTATATAACTAGGAACAGGTACTTACATTTATAATGTTAAACTCGTCTCATCGTGGACTATGCACATTATGCTATATTACGGGTACTCACGATATATATTTTACACGCCGATATTTCGACACAATTGCATGGATCATGTTCCCCACTGAACAGCATCGTGAATACCCATAACATGGAATAAGTTACCTACACTGAACATATATCGTGAGAACCCATAACATAGCATAAGGTACCTACATTGTGAGTAGATTTCCTCATTACTAAGGAAATCTAGAGCATTACCCATGTTCGACGGTCCATACATTATCCTGTGCTCCAGTGCTGGTAAATGACAGGGTTAGTGGCCAACCCAGCTATTAAAATATATTGTTTTTATATATAATACCTAATATACAAATCTCATCCACCAACGCAACGCACTGCAGCACCATGACGTCCAGTAATGTGCCAAGATTGGGTCGTAGTCAAATACAAATTATATTCCAATAAATCCAAAAAAAAATAATTAATAAACGTGACCACATGGACCACGAGCTTTGTTCTATCGGAGGAATATAATAACATGTCGGAGGGTAGGTCGGCAGGGTAGGGGATGGGGGTAGGTATCTGTATGAACGTGGTGTCGCAGCGATATCAGCACGGAGCGACCGCGCGCGTGATTTCACCACGATTGAGCTAATAGATGCTGGCGACGGTGGTGGGACCATGAGTTTGTGGAATCCCGGACTTTCCTTGTCTGTAGACAGCCTTTATTTTTTTACGGTGTATTAATGCTTGACCATTGACATACCTGATGGTAAGTGGCAATGTGGTTTTAGAACGTACAGCGCACTTGACTCTTCTGTTGAAGACATCCATGGCTGGTTGGATAGGACAGAAGAAAAACACCAGCCTTCGGTAATGATGGCTGTTGCCCCTTTTAACTTTAACTTCAAACAAAATAAATAATAAATAAAAAATAAAAATAATAACTTATATGGCATGTAGCGATCTACAGACAGACGACTGGCATCAGCTTTTATCTCCACTTACTAATTTTAAATAAATATATACATAAAATCCTTATATACAAGTATAACGAAGTCAAACCGGTGCATTTCGGTGGATGAATGAATGGTTGAATGAATGAATGATCAGAAGGAAATGTTATATACCATGTAGCAACGTACAGTGTATAGTTATTGTACACGGAAGCGTTAATATGACCAACCAGTCACTCAAACACGATGGTAAATTGTCAAACTTAAGGCATAATGAAAAGACCAGTGTTTTCGTAAAAAACAAATTATCGTAACACTCTATCTAATCAATCACTCATCCATTATCCCTAAAAGCGTTACATCTTTAATTTGGATGATATTTATGACTGATCAATTAACTGTCTAGACACAATCGAAGGATAATATTTGTATTGTTTTATATTATAATTATGACTCCTGGATGCTTTAAATATACATATGTTAAGCTATTCCAAGCTAATAGGTTCACACAAAAGATAATATTGTCACTCTTTCAATCTTAGGTACGAGAAATATGAAAAATATGTAAGTTATAAATAGGTTGTCCGCTACTTATATAAATTTCAAAACAAATCTCTAATCACAATTAAATTGAGGTGAAATGTTATTCGAGCGTCCGAAATTTTGGCAACTACCGAGCATCTCATATATCACATAAATATAAATATTTTAACTGCCCTTTCAAATCTATTATCATCACATTCCAGAATGCCATAGCTCTTGCTAGTACAATAAATAAAACGTAAAATTAAGAAAAACTAAAAAACAAGTTTATTTATAAAATTTATTATAGAAGAAATAAAATGACTTACGTGCCCATTGGACAATAATGTTGTAACTACACTCTTACTATGTTTCAGTTAAGCTATATATAAATCTTTATACTATTTAAGTATCTCCTTGTAATTAAATTGTAACGATACAAGGTGACAGTATTTATTCTACGATAGATTATATATACAGATACATTCGACATTCAAAAAGTGCTTCTAAAAATCAGCAATAAGCAAATTTGAATTTGGAACAATAAAATACTCTTGTCTCTATTCCAGAGCTCTGGATGGTCATCGTACGTAGAGCGGCGCAATGCCGGCGTGTTTAGTCGCTCAGACAAATATTTAACAACCAGTCCGCTGTCCGTCAACATTACCAGCACACCGGCACCACCAGCCTTCCACGATACTCACCCTCGGGGAAATAGAGAGGCACATAAGACTGGGTTGCAGGAGAAATCAATTAGAGTAAGCTAAGTTTGGTCACTGAAGATTCATCCAAATAGACTATCTAGAACTCGAATGCAGAAATTAGTTTTTGGAATATTTCTGGAGTTGATCAACGTGTGACAGATATTTTTCTTCGTCATCAGATTCCATGTAAGCGTCATGAATCTTGATCATTGCTGATCTAATCGCCTTAACTAGTATATACACTGGCCTTTAAAAATATTTCACCTCTAACCACTTCTACTTCTTCACTATAAACTTCTTTTTGATTTCCATAACTTTGAAATTGTTGCAGCGAGTACATAGTTTGATCTAAAACCCGTTTCGGAATCACAAAAGGTGGAGCAAACATCTAAAACAAAAGCCATAAAGAAGTAAAGTGAATCAAAGTGAAATTGCTGGGGAGAGAGGGACCGTAAAGCCATGCACGACCAACAAAAAGTCAGCCAAAAAGCATTTCCACCGGCCCTTCCTGTTACAGTAAATACCGGGTAAATAAATAAATACGAATCGGAACGTGTTTTTTGACGAATTGAAGCAATTACGAGCTCCGTCGCTCTGAAACAATATTTCGATTTGTTGGCCGTTTGAACGTTTTTCACGAAACGCTGCTGGAAATTCGGGCATTGTACCGAGTTCCCGAGCAATTTAAACAGTTCTGTTGTTAAGAGAACGCCATTTTATTGTGAACGTGCATTATTTCAATTATTTGGAAGCTTGGACGTTGTACGTGCGCTGATGCAATTATATTGAAGAGCTACCTCTGCTCTTTGGTTTGTGCAATTCGAGTGTTGTACACGGCTTTA
The DNA here is from genome assembly GCA_018249125.1 of Asbolis capucinus. Lineage (NCBI taxonomy): Eukaryota > Metazoa > Arthropoda > Insecta > Lepidoptera > Hesperiidae > Asbolis > Asbolis capucinus. The sequence continues at coordinate 21,827 of DWJZ01000060.1, forward strand.
GTTGTCTAGTTTGAAACTTTCGTTCGTTCGTTCTCTTTTTGGATTTATAAAAGCATGACGTGACGTAAGACATCATCCATCCTAGACATACAAACTCATATTTTGTCGTACAATATTATCTTTACTAATATTATAAATGCGAAAGTAACTGTTACATTATCACGTCTGTATTACTTAACTGATTAATAAATACAAAATACAACAATATTAAAACTAAAAAATATACATACGTGTAAATGATTTTTTTTTATATATTTTAAGTTTTCCATATATAATGCTTGACTATTGTCCCACCTGATGGTAAGTGGCGATGTAGTCTTAGATGACATAGTGCCATTAACATATGTATAAGAAGTCTATCCACTTTTGTCTTGAAGACGCCTACATTTGACAAGAAATAGAGGCAACTTATTCCAATCCTTCGCGGTATACCATAAAAACGACAAGACCAAGCCTATCGTCCGTACCGGAGGAATTTATCATTCGCATTGTTGTGTCGTGTATTCTCGACACGAAACCATACAACATAGCAATGACACATCAACACACGAGACGAAGCCCTGGGAACTACTCCAATCACTCTGCAAATAAACATTGAACCCCAAATTAAAACAGATTCCCCGCGACGCGAGCTGATAACCCCTTCTTATATACCTCACACAGAATCCTACTTTAGATACATACACTAATTAAGTACTACTGGGTCTACTTTTTGTTTCACATTAGTACAACTTTTTGGTTGACGATGCACCGAGCATACCTTACACATAACACCTCCATTTCAGTTCATGAGCGAATATAACCACTTCGCTCACTTTAATACTCAATGGAGGCCGTGGACGGCGGAATACTCGTTTGTTGGATATTTTGGATAAAAAACACATATGCCATACGATGATGTAAGTTGTATATTACCGCAAAATATTATCGATCAGGTTGTAAAGCAGTTTCCCAAACAATTATAATGATCTCATCATAATTACAAAGCGCGAGGTCTCCAGCCGACTGGGCGGCCCCCGCGGCGGCAGCCCTCCCCGGCCAGGGCAGCGGCGGCCAGCTCTCCACACGCCATCTTTGTGAACGAATGACGTGTGTGAACACAAATAGGCACACGGTATGTTATTGGAAACGGGGGGTTTTGTTTTTGGACATTCGTTTTCAATTCACCATCGAAACGGGTAAGATGCGAAATTACTCTGAAATACCATAGGTGTAACGAGGGTTTATTTAACCGACTCAGGACTCCTGCGATATTGGCCCAAACGGCGTCCAAAGATGGCCAAAACTCAGCAGTCTACTCCTAGAACGAACGAATGCAACTGCTTATTTTGTAGGCGGGTTTTATTTCTTTAAACAAGTTCACCTTCTTAACTCTCGTGACCAGTAACTCACCGTACTTAGAATATAATATTGGCACTACTGACAGCGTCGGCTAAGAAATGAGAATATAATTTAAGATTCTTCCAGATCTATTAGCCTCAAGATACAGTTCAACCAACCTACCTACTCACAACGGTCTAAACACGTCCAATGTCTTCAAGTCAAGAGGCATTTACTAAGTTACAGCGCTTTACCATCGAAGACTTCCTGACCACTTACCATCAGGTGGGATCGACGTCAAAAGTATTTTATTTAACGTAAAAAACATATATGCCTCAGTCCCTAAACAAACCTGCTTATTTTAGAATCTTTTTTTTATAACAAATACCTACGATCCTATTGTCATAACTTGGCCGGGCGGGTATCCAACGGCAGCGGCTCTTCATTCCTCTCGAAATGAGGCGAGTAACCGAGTGGGTGTCTCGTGTTAAGGAGGCGCACTCGGCGCGAGCTAATGTTGTTGAAATATTGATTAATATTGTCGCCATCTTGGATTGGCTCTTGGCGGAAGCGACGCCGGAAGCGCGCCCTCTGCCGGATAACGTTCCGGTTTAGATAGGTTTTTGTTCCCATTGTCGTCAACTCGAGAGCACCGTCGAGTGCTCTTGGCAAATGTGGAGCATTTTATACCGCTTTTAATATTTATATCTGCGCGGGGTACTCTCCAAGTTACGGTTTAAAGGGTGCTTTTTTATAAAATTTTATAATAATTGTTAGGGTATGAATTGTTTATTTAACACGCAATAAATGTAGGTAGCTTTAGTCTATAGCCAATACAATCGTAAAGAAACTGTTAGGTTCCTCAGTATGATCAAAAATTTTAAATCAACTTCACTATTGCATAAGCTCTAATTGAAGAGATTTCCTTTTTATACCACAGTAGGTATAGTTCAAAACATGTCGCAACCAAAATACAAACATAAAAATGTAGAGAAAGAAAGCTAGGCCGGAAACACAATGAACACCCACACCAATATACTTTCTACACTATTGGGTACATCAACACAAATTTTACTCTGAACAAATCTAATTCGTCGATCGAAATCAATGTCATATTTTAATGCATACTTAACAATAACACACACACATTGTTAATGTTCTAATTTTAAAAATAAATTTAATACGACAAAAAAACTATATTCATTGTACGCGAGCTAAACATGTTCAGAAAGCCCTAGCACCGGGGTTCAAGCTGAGTGGCAAAACGTTTCAAACAATGAATAATATTTAAAAGCACACCACGGACTTATGGACGGCCAATTGAGCAGCAATTGAGTCGGAGAGAATGTATTTTAAAATGTACAAAAGCAAACTGAATAAACTACTTCAACACGAACGAATTACTGCAGCCGTAACTTACATAAGCATCTTTTTAATGTTAATTTATAGGTGCTTATGTAAAGATTTTTTGTGAGCGGGTTGAACGTTGGACTTCTGACGGTAAAGCATGTGATCGAAGCTTCTTCCTCTAAATTTCAAAGTTAAAAAACTAGTTTCTGCCCATGGTTTAGCCAGGTAACCAGTATCGTATGTTTTATTCCAAACTAGCTGACCCGGCAGAATTCGTACTGCCTTAATCAATAAATATTTCTTTGTCATATTTTACTCACCTTTTAAAGCACCCCTGGATTTCCACAAATAATTCAAGACCAAAATTAGCCAAATCGTTTCTCGAGTTTTAGCGAGACTAACAAACAGCAATTAATCATTTTATATATATTTATTTTTTATTTATTTAATGTATACACATAGGTTTTAAAATGTATACATTACAGATCGTTGATCCCAGTGACCAACACCTTCCTCTATATACAATGGATAAGTACAAAAAACACTTGTACTGAATATATGTAAAGCAATTAATAAATTACACAGTGTACTAGGTCGTCGTAAAACAATTGATGAGTTATAAAAGCTGGCACTTGGTTGCCACGAGTAGGCACTCACTTGTACAAAAAATAAATTATTACAATAAATCACGTTTGCTCTTTATTTAACAACTTTTGAATGACCCAATAACAATGTACGAGTAATTAAAGTTTAAAAACCGTGCTTTATTTACTAGTTTCAATGGAATACAATATAATGCGTTTAACTAATTTTTATGCTAATAAATGAATTAGGAGTCATTAAGTTAAGTTTCTTAAGTTCCAAAATTGTCCTTATATATCTTATTTACGGTTCAGAGGCGTGTTAGTATTACAACACGAATAAGAATCATTTTTAAAATTGTTAATTTGTGGGAGACTGCATTTAAAATAATACGTAGTACTAACAAAGAGACTAGAGTTTATCTTCATCTAAAACAATTCAAAGAAACGTTTACGTAAGTACTAATAACTCCAGATTACTAATGCAAACACTCATGACCCGAGAATAAACATTTATGCGTCACATAAATTGTCGGAAATCCGACCTAACATGTCGTTACGACAGCAGACTGACCACAAAGCACGCTACAAGGTCATACAAGAAAAGTCATAACTAAAGCGTCAGTTATAAACAGTAACGAAGTACTAACATTGTTGTCGACTTCTTTTTTTGCTCAAACCTTGCCGAGCACCGTTAAATCTATCTTTCATTGTTCGTGCAACACTTTTAAATGGGTTTGCATCCCGCTGGTATCTTAACTACCGAAATAGCTTGCAATTGCAGACGAGTGGGGCATTATATAATATAGTCAACTACGCTACAAATAAACAGCTGTTAATATATTTAAGGATAGAACGTGCCTGATTTTGCTATTTCAAAGTCTCTTTTAATGGTAACAGCCGACAAACTGACATGATAATGGACATGCTATTCAATACAAAAGTACAAGATCTTTTAGAGGGGGCTTGCTTGTGATACCTGGTGGAAGACTTCTATCAAGCTTGTCATTACGGCAGCGTCCATTAGTGAATCTGGTAATTTGACATTTAACGAGATATGACAACAGTCCGTTGTCAATACGGCGACTGTCAGTTTCCAACATTTTCACCTAGAACAGCGCCAGTATCGGTCCAATCAAATAAATAAATATCTTTGGACAACTTACACAGAACCACCTGAACCCAAACTAAGCGTTAGCTTGTACTATGGTGATCATATAACTGATAAACATACATACATATATACTTTTAAATAGATATTTCTATTACACACCCAGACACTCAGAACAAATATTTCTGCTCATCACAGAACAGTTTGACCTGGGTGGGAATAGAACCCACGACCTCCGGTGTAGTAGTCAGGTTCACTAAGCACTAGACCGACCGGCCTGTCACAGACGCTTCTGTGCGAAGATGTCAGGCAATCTAGAACAAAACCGACAAACGGTTTTAAGCGTTCAGCTCTACCCATAGACATTAATAGCAACGAATGTATTACTTGGTAATTAAACCCACCCAAACAAAATCCCTGAAACAAGTTATGCACAGATATACTTCATTAAAGCATTACTCGTTTTAGGTAAGCGCATTACTTTGTCATTAATATTGTATGTACGGGGAACCTAATGCTCTAAGATACTAGCTTCGGCTTAGTTTAGACTCCAGATGTTATACTGAAAGAGAAAATAGTAAGTACAATATATAAGGAATACATTTGCAGATTTGAAGTTAAAAATACCATCTGGTTTTTGACGCAAGCCTCGTGTCATACTTTTTAATTGCATTCGTTTGGACAAAACACGAATTCTTTTCGATGAAACTTTTTATTCATAAAACTTACGAAATGTAAATTGTCATTTGTTATAATTTATTCATCAATAACACTTTTGCAAAATTTAATGCACCTATATTAATACTTCATAATTCATTGTTCCGAAAATACCAACATTCCCGCGTTTTCTCCCTACAGACTATCACAAATGTTGCTCGGCCATTAAAAAAAGGATATTCAATACCTAATAAGAGACTAGACAAACTAAGTGCCAGTATTAAAATTGCTACCTATTCCGAGCGTGCAACAATTCGAGAATACTTATCTAAATTACTTAACATTTATTATATAGCTACTAGCTACTGGGTAATCAAACTTACAAAACCTAACACGACTCATAACGCTACATTCCTCTCATCATAAATAAGTTAAGCAACAACCTCATTTTTTTTTCATGAAAAAGCGTTAATTTAAAACTATTATTTAAATAAAATAAATTGATAATTGTGACACGCTGGTGATACACATAAATACTCGTATATCTCCTTTATCCTCGCTCGATTTCTCCCAATTAACAAAACAATTCGACATCATTCACCCCCACACATCGCCGCCATAATGAGATTTCGCGCCAAACCAAACGGCGTAACTTTTTTAATGCATCTGTCGCAGGTCGCTCGTGTTCATTCTGCCCATTCTTTTTCCTTTTTTTCATACTTTGCTACAAGTCGATCCGATTTGTCGCCGGGGGGCCGGATTGTGCGATGCTAACGATTACTTTTGAGTTTTGTTATTTGTTAAGGTTATTGCACGTCCGTCACGACACGTCATTTGGTTTCCGAATGTGACGGTTTTGCGATTTTAACGCTCTCAGCACCATATTGCCATTGTACTGGGTATTGGAGATCGAAAAGAGGATTAGAGAAAGTACGTGAACTGACAATAACTGGACAACGAAGCTTTAATCGTGTTAATCCTTTTGACTATTTTTCATTTACGAACATAACAAGAAAAATATAATATCAATATGGTCAAGCACTAATTTACTGAATATAAAAAAAGAAATGCTCCGATAACAAATTTTTTTATTTATATTAAGTTTAATTTTAATACATTATGTAAACTATAAGTAGGAAACACTTATAGGCACGTCTTGTCCCACAGATCCCGAAATATACCGGGTCTACTGCAGAAGAGTTCCCCCACGGAAAAGGTGCTCAGTCAATTACGACATGTATTGTCAAATTATTTAGGCACAATAACAATAATTGCTATTCATGACATCTCGATAATATTCATTCGGTGAAAGTCATTCCCAAGCATTCAGAAGCAGAATTCGAATTCCGAATTTACTCACGGGAACTTGAGCAGCGAATATAAGCAACGAGTCTCCGGAGAGTAGACCCAGAAGAATAAATCATCTGCCTACGTTCTTGGAGACATATCCGATTTAATTAAGTCTTTACGACACGTGAGGCTGAATGGCTGAGCGCCTTTGCATTGTGTGACTGGTGTCGCATTGTCGGCAAGCAGTGGGAGGTTGTCCCGGTTTCCGAGCGCACCTGTCCACGTCGTCTCCGACACTCGTTCCTAATCCCCAGCCCTAAGGTCCAATTCCTAACAGGCGTTTTTTCCACGCGTGGGCTCTATCACATCTCAATATGGTGCGACGACGTGTTAAGATCCCATTGTCAGCCCCTTACAATGCCGATAATTGATCGTGCATATCGCAGATGCCGTCGGCGCACCCTTTATTCGTGGCTTGTTACATAGACACAAAATTTATTTCATTTGTTTAGATGTCTTTATGTAGGTTAGAGATGTTACAAGTAAATCTTTTGACACGTCGAGGGCTGGCGTCCAATGTTACGTGACCGAGTTTTAGTGGAACAATGGTTTCTTGATGTATCCATTTTCTTTTCTGAGAAGTCATGTCCTTCTTTGAATTAAAATGCGATCATGTCATCTGAGCTTTAACAACGACGATTACCTTTGACGGTAGTTCGATAAAAACGTATTCGAAATATTAAGAATTCCTTTTCACACATACTCGTTAATCAAAAGTTTATTAATCTTTTACCACATTTGGTCTAGAGGTCAAAACTTACATTAACTCAAGATATCGGACATGGGTTCCTCTAATGGTTGAGAAGTTTGATGTAAACATAAATACGATATTTAGGCCTTAATCGTATGCCTATACATATGTAACCTGTATTGTAGACTACTGCCGTGTGTAAATGTAATGTAAATTCAAGTAGCAATGTCCGAAGATCTTAACTTGATCTGCCTAGACAGACTACATCTTGAGATAGATATAAATATTATTCCAAATTTCTAGATCGCAAAACATGAAGTCGTACATAACAAAGCCACGTGTTTACTCGCCCTCAAAAACATAACAAATCTGAAAACAAAACGTTAATCTTGCAAACAAGCTCGAGAACCGGACAATGGCACTCGTCATTATCAAAACATTATCACGCGTCTGTCCGCGGGGCGCCAATTATTTTACTGGCAACCCCATCACGCGATGTGCACCGCTCTGCCGAACTGGCAACACTAACATTCTGCCGCGTGCGACGCCAGCGCGCCACGCGTCTATTTTTTACAACAAATGATCATTATCATTGTCTCATGGATGTGTAACAAATACAAATTATGTTCAATGTTTTGGGAATTTATTTTTGGCCATTCACGAACCGTTTTGTTCATTACATTCCCACTATAAAACAATCCGGCTGGAATGATTTCTTTTTTTGTCATTCAATACTTATTCAATGAGAGTTTATATTTTGCTTTGTTAGAGATATGAGGTTAGTTACGAAAAAGAAAAACATTGCAATAACTCAGTGGTGTGAACATTGTTCAGTCAAAAGGAAAGTCCTGGGTTGGTAACGAAACCTGCACTCCTGAGAGTTGTCCATAAAGTTCTCGAAGGTGTGTGAAGTCCACCATACGCACTTGGCCAGGGTGGACTTTGGCCTGTATCCCTCACACTGAGTGGAAACCCGACCCAGTACTGGAACAATTATGAGTTGCAATGTTGAGTTATGCAAGTATTTCTGCTCATACTTAGTAATTATTGACGTGACCTCATCCCATTATTGGCCCACGATTCAGCACGGGTCTCTCACGACCAAATCCAGACACCTCATCACGTCGCTTTAATGCTTACTGCTGCAAGTGTTAGTGACCATTCGAAGTGCCGTATTCGAAGTTCCTAATTTTTATGTCACCTAAAAGTCGCAAACAAGGCTTAACGGCACCCGACGACAACCGGGACCAATGGCTTTACGTGCGCTTAGAAACACGGAAGTGTTTTAGAAAATTTAGCCTAACGGTCACCCGACAGATTGGCATAAACCGCCGAGGGATAAATGCAATTTTTTTTAATATATAAATAAATAATAAATAAATATCTTAGGATATCTCTCACACGGCCATCTTACCCCAAACTAAGCGTTAGCTTGTACTATGGTGATGCTTATGTATATACATAGATATTTACACCCAGATACAAAATAAACATTCCTGCTCATCACAGAACAATTTAACCTGGGTGGGAATCGAACCCACGACCTTCGGTGTAGCAGTCAGGTTCACTAACCACTAGACCAACAGGCCTATCAACTTTTTAATAAAAATCAAACCGAGATCTACATTATCTGTGTAAAAATAAAATTTTCTTTTTCCAATAGGTTAGGAACTTATCGGAGCATAAGTGGTAGTTTAGTCTTACTGGTCGGATTGGTTAATGAAACTTTGTGAATAGCAGGGGTCACCAGGCCCTCGGGCCATAACGTGGCCCCCGAAAGGATTTTCAATGGCCCGAGGAAGACAGTTTTTAGAACCTCTTTCACGCAAGTCATGAGAGTGATTTAGAATTGTCAGTGGCCCGCAGTAAATATATGATTCCTCAATGTGGGCCGATTGCCAATAAGGTTGAGTATCCCTGGTGTAAAGATTCTGTACTAAGGAGCGATTTATGGATCAATTAACTCTAAGTATAGCAATTACTTATTTATACTTTTAGAAAGTTTAGCACACTAATATATTTAATAAAAGCCTATTCACTCTTGACTTGCAGGTATTTACATTATAATAGAACTGGAACACGGAATCTAAAAATAATATCTTGAACCAATCTCGAGAGTTCAAAAGTGAACTTTGGTCACATGGCTAGTTGCCCACGGGTGGGCCACGGGCCCGTTTCCCCACACTCCAGTTATAATGAGTATAACAAGCGGTGTAATGATGTTGAAACAATTAGTATCAAGCGGAAGAACATTCACAATGGCGACAAGTTTCACGCAAATAGCCACCATCTCTGATTCACTCGTAGGGCTGCTATATCTGAGATATTTTTTTAATTTTAGTTTTTTTGAAATTTTGACAAATTTGAATAGAACATTTTTGTATAATAAATACAATACAATATAAATACTTATACTATTTGAATTTAGACCAGATGGTAGTGAACCAATCTGCAGAGTAAGAGGCCTTCCGTTCGACAGGCGGCCGCAGCGGGTATTAATCAGAGTCAAAACGTGAAGAGTGTAAATTCTGGGTTTATGGGTGGTGTTCTTATATGGGTTAGGGTTTCCATGCCACTTGGGACATAGGACATCCTAGTGCGTGGGTATGAGTGTTAGCGTTCAGTGAGGTACATCAAACGGAGATTAATCATTTGACATCATTGACAAGCCGGTTGGTCTAGTGGTTAATGAACTTGACTGCTACATCGAAGGTCGTGGGTTACATTCCCACCCAGGTGAGGATTCCCACACTTTTCTGCGATGGACAGGAATAATTGTTGTGTGTGTGAGTGGGTGTAAATAGCTATATAAGTATGTACTTAAAAATATATGTGTATGTTTATCAGTTCTCTGATCACCATAGTGCAAGCTAACGCTTAGTTTAGGGTCAGATGGCCGTGTGTGGCCAAAAAAATTTAAATTTAAAATCACCCAATGCATTGGCAAATTTTATTTGCAATCTTAGATGAATCTTTACGTATTCTATAAAGATAGCGAGAAATATTAAATTCAATGCATAGCAGACCGGGTACATCTCCTAGGTGCATGCTCACAATACAGTTAACTAAAAAATTCAGCTTGAAATAAAAAAAAAATACATTAATATAAATTTGAGGTGGCAACCCTACCTCCTCTCCCTTGTTTGTGACGTTCACTCGCGATTAAACAGCCAATATTCGTTCCCGCCCTTTGTCACCGCTCACAAGTCGCCAGTCACTCCACCGCACACTTTCTTTAGTTTCCTTATAATTCTAATTGTGGGAAAAGAACACTACAATTTTTGCAATTTGTCGAACTTGAATGATTGTGGGAATAGCTTTTCATAAAGCCCGGGTTGAGTCAATGCTCATTCGGAATTCGAAATTTGAAATTGAATTCGCGTTCTGTAATTGCTCGAGAAAATTGTTCTTACTCGAATATGTGCATTCCAAAATCAATGATATATTTTAATTACTTTAATATATAATTGGGGGCTCAAAATAAACTTCACTACACGTATCTGCCTGTCTAAAAAGTACATTTCCTTAATTATTTTAATTTTCGCAGTATAAAGTATAGGTGTCTAATAATTTAAATCATGTAACTTTAACTTGGTTATATAGGCATAATATACAAAGTCAAAACATTTATTTCATCATAGGAACATCGAGTTCACTTAATGAAAGTCTTTAAGATTACAAAAAACTATTGATTATTATAAAGTTAATAAATAACGGAATTACTTAAGTATATTGAATGTTTATTTTATCAGAGTACGATGTTCTGTCTCATTTTGTTATTTTATTTATAACAATAACATTCTCCGTGAAGATATAATTTGCAACAATGCAAAAGCCAAAAGAAAAAACTAAATACAATCGATCCTTTCCAAATTCAAATAGGCTACGATACAATATTTACTATAATCACTGTAGCATAATATTTTTCGAAAGTAATCCAAAAATCAAACAAAGCGAAAAATAAACTGCAAATTAATGCGGAATGGGTGGCAATAGCGATATGTTTTCTTTGGGAACAACAGCACCGCCCGGGGGCTAGCCGGCCTCGCGTTCGAAATTCGAAAACAATTAATCGCTGAAAAATAAAGAAACAGGGCGATTAGTGGCGCAGGGCGGGTCGGGGAGGCCCGGGGCGCGCCTGTGGGAACCTCGGCTTTGTTCCCCGACGGGCACATTGAGATTGCTCATCGCAAGCCACTGCGTCCCAATGGTGGTAGACAGCCGGTGTCGCCAGGTCACACGCTGCACCGATCGAACGCCCATATGGCGAATTATTTCCATTGTTCTCGTGCCATTTAGATTTGTTGGTAGTTATTTAAAAACATTTGTTCCTTGTTGGCACTCTTTGTTGTGCGTATCAATAGAAGTCGGCTGAATGCGATCGGAGATACGTTGCCGGCGGCGAACTCAGTTTATTCAGCTAATGCGTAATAATATGATAACAGTGGGTTTATTTTACAAATATCTCATTACATCCGTAACCTTCTGGACCCCAAATCAAACGTGAACTGTTTCTGGTGAAACATTAAACGGTTTAACCTTATATTTACAGCGCGTACGACGTATGGACCAATAATTGTGTGATCGCGGAATTTCCAATCAACCGGCGCACGTCGTCTAATAGGCTACGAGTATGTCGACATCCAAAAGGAAAACGTCATAACTTATTTTTTGGCAATTTTGTGTTACAATCCTTTATTTAATACGGTTCTAACTAAAAATTGCCAAAAAGTAAGTTACGATTTTTTTCCTAGCAGGTGTCGATGTAGTGTCTGTAGAATTGATATTTCATGACAGACGCGCGTAAGTATGGCAGGTTTGTGGACTCTGAGATTAGATAATTTTTCACTCGTTGAATGATGAACTAGTTGGATACAAGACTAATCTATTTATCTCCTATCACAGGCTACTGTAGTCCACTCTTCTCTTACTGTAATGATTTCGGTCCTTCATTGTTTCATTCTCGCCTTTTGCCGCTAAGTTCGTTTCATATTATGGCGTCCAGTGTCGCCGTTCATAACCTTACAATGTAAATCATTCATTCAGTTACGTAAAACATTTATGAATGTCATTTTCATAGTCTGCCTCCCTTTTGGTGCTTCATTGAGAGAATATATAGGTGAAACAAACTCTTCAGCATATCGTTTGAATGTGCAAAAATTCACGTAAAAAGTGTAAAAATTCATGTTAAAGCATTCAATAAAGCAACAAATATATATATATATATAAGAGAGTAATTTCCATTTTCCTTATCAGCCGTATACCTACCTACTTAATGTTACCGACCATACCTGTAAGCTGTGCCTTCACTTATCGTTAGAATATTTCAATATATCGCTTATTACTTGCCGAGGTCATTCATTACAGAAACGGATACTAAGCCCCATAAAAGATTTCTGCACCTTATGAAGTGAAGAACATCAATCAGTTTAGTATTAGTAGCTTTGTAAAAGCAGATTTTATTTTAGTTCCTAATTTTTTAGGTGCATAGTAAGTATTGAGATAATTATATATGATATTATCATTTTCATTGAAATTATTTTGAATATTAATTTACATTATTAAAAAAAATTTGAAGTTACTTGTAAAGTTCCGTGAATTCTATTTATATTCTCATGAAGTTAAATTATATTCGAAAAATGTTACAATACTAGAAACGTTAAACTATACCACCTACGGGATATAGACATTATGTCACTCGTATCTGCCCGCGTCTTCGTTCGCGTATCAGGTACCTATATTGACAAAAAGTAGCCTCTATGTTATTCCAGAATATAATCTATATCTGTGCAAAGTTTTATTCTGCTCCGTCCAAAAGTTTCGCGTAAAGAAAAACCATATCGCCTAAACAGTACAAGGATTTTTTTTCCTCTGGATTTTTTCTCTTCTGGCCTTCACTAGGTTACTAAGGCTAAGCAATGTTGTAATATTCTAGCAAAGCCAATGACTCGTAGATAGGAATTGTCTACCGAGACATTAGCCAATCCCGTGGGTTTGGTTATGGATTTTGAATTTGTAACCAATTTTAAGGTATCGTAATAAGAATGTATGAATATTGTGTTTGTAATCTTTTAACTTTCATTATCTGAGCTCGATGTTTCGATTATGAAATAAAATAATTTGACTTTAACTTTAAAAATAACAAACCATTCATCTATATATCCTTCCATCCCCACAAACTTTCGTATTTACACCGCGATAGTAAATGCGCGATAGCAACACTCTCTCACACACAAATACACATTCATACAATCACACACACCACTCACACTCACACAAACACACACATACTATCTCCCTCACATACACACCCCTATTGGTCTTTAATTTATAATGTAATTTAATTTATTTTCAGTTAGTTTATTTTAATACTAATTCTCCGATCCAGTAACTCAAATCGGAGAAGACGCTGGTCCCTGAAACACAGTTTTCAACTACCTCAGGGAACAGAGACTTCATATTAATGATGTAATGTCCCTAAGAGAATTAATAAAGATTATTATTATTACAGTAAATCTAAAAGGTACGAATGTGTTAAGTATACAATACATGATACAAGATATTGAAAAAGATTTTACTAAGCATTAGTGATAAGTATCAGAGACAAGCACTTAATCGGCACTTGAGGGCACAGTCGCAGGCCCCGGTGCAGCGACAGCGTCGAGGGCCATCAGTCGGCCGCTATCGTCCTCTCGGGGGGACAGGTGACTGTTTGGATCGATTTTTCCTGTTTAATAATTAAGCACGTGCTGAATGAGCGGTGAGAGCGGACCGGCGGACAATCTCGGCGATCGCACGTTCTGTCTGCCTCTGATGCCTTCCTCTTTATTCTCCGGATACGCACCACAGGTTTAATATTTATTTTACTTGCTAAGTGTTTTATCAATCGAAAGTAATAAATATCTTTGGACAACTTACACACGGCCGTTTGACTCCAAACTACGCGTTAGCTTGTGCTATGGTGAACAAACTACTGATAAACCTATATATGTATGTACTTTAAATACATATTTAAATAGATATTTACACCCAGACACACCCAACATACATTCCTGGACGTCACAAAAAATTTTGACCTGCGAAGGAATCTTACCCACGAATCGGTGTTGCAGTCAGTACTAACCAGTAGACCAGCCGGCCTGTCGTCTAGCTCCTGCTAATACCCCCTGCAAATGGAATGCGTTCTGTAACTGTGGAAAGGATAAACTAATACAAATTGATTAAGGTTCGAACAGACCTAGAAAATACTTTTGGGTTCAACACATTAATGGCCCAATACTGAGCATACAGTGATCACACTGCTCTCTGTGTATCGAAGAAGAGGTTAGCGGCCTATCCAAGTGTCGATTTGCATGCCACCTTTAACCTTCCGACAAGGCTTAACGACTGATATTTCTACAAGCTTTAATTTAACTTGCAGTGTATGTTTGTATATTAGTATATTTGTTTGTTATTGGTCAAATCTTGCAAGCTTAATTAGACCCACTTCCTCTTACACTACATGGCGGAAATTTTGCATATATGTATGTAGTTTTCATTCTAATGATAATGCATTCTTATATCAAGCATGACCTGATACTACGTTCAGGATTGGCTCCAGTCAAGGGAACTCATCAACAGTTAACAATACAGTTATGAAATTGTATCTTGATCTTGTGTTTTTAAATATTTTTAATTACCCAAATTGACGGTTTAAGCTATCAATTCCAACTATATCGCTCGAAGCCCACAGAAAAAAGCAGACACATTTTGCCCTTAGTATAAAAAATACAGGCATCTACTTAGTGCAAACCAAATAAAATTTCTTTATTGGTTAGTGATGAACATCGATTATCACAACCATTGATTGATTATACGTAATAGGTATCATAATTGTATCACATGTCTGGGTGCCAGTGGTACGGCACTACGGGTACAGTAAGGAGCACACCCTCTCAGGCCGGCAGAGGGCGCGGAGGACTAGAGAGCCAGCGCGTGTCGAATCGCCGCGGGAGTGACGGGGGCCGAGTGGCTAATAGACGCACGTGTGCCATTGTCTCACGGCGCTGGCAGCCTGGTACTCCTCGTCGCACCACCATGTCACATTAAGCCGAATAAACACATAAACAGTAATATCCATGAAATTCAAACGAATTGACTAGTAACATTACTTCAAGATAGCGTAGGAGCGTTACATACGGATATATACTCTATAGAAATTTGATCAGAAATGTTTACAAACAAATCGTTACCTTGCAATCAATACAAATGAAACTTTGATGTTTTATCATTTAAAGTTTTTTGGTACCATTGATTTTAAACTCTTTTGCTTATAAATCATGCTATCTCTCTAGTAGCCAACGCAGAAAGTGCAAATTGCAAATCAATAAATTATAAAAGTATAAAATAGTAAGTACGTCAAAATGCAAAATTATAGGTACTGCATATAATTACTGGGCCCTTACTATCTCAGTCTCTTAACCTACTTTTATCACCGTGTTATTATAGACATACATACTTATTACTGCTTACATTATAAAGATATGTATATATTAGTATGTTAGTATGTTAGTATATTTGTTTGTTTACGGGTCAAATCTTACAAGCTTAGTTAGACCCACTTGTCTTTCAGAACGGAACTGAAATTTTGCAGAAGCATTCCTTCCGGATGACAATGTATTTTTATGATAGGCATGTCCTCATACTGATGCGTTCAGGATCGGTTCCAGACAAGGGATCTCCTCAACGGTTATCAATACAGTTACGAAATTTTGTGTTTCTTTGTATTATAGATGTATATATGTATAAAGTTTGTGTTATTAAATATTTTTAATAAATCTTGTTTATTTCATTATTAAATTGTATATTGACTTCCTTATGGAAAACACAAATACACATCACAAACGACATTCATCAGTTCCCTTCACAGATAGGGTCACTGACAACTAGGCTACGAGACCGTTACATAAAAACAAACAATCGGCTTTCAAAGCTGTGTAACAATTCTAGATTAAAAGTAATACTAGTGCTGCCATCTATTCCTGGAAATGAGCACTAATGTGGAATGACGCCATCTAGTGCTGAGTGGCAATAAAATAAGAGAGCATTTTTGGTTCAAGGAAATATGTGATAATATATTTACTACTAATGTACTTTACATAATTTATTCTTAAATTAAAAATCAAGTATTAGCTCAATTAATGCAAGGTATTCCCAAAATCCTACCATACAATTATATTTTTCTTGGCAGTATAATTCTCTTTTTACTAGCCACTTTTCAAAATGACGACGGTTATATTTCCATCCAAATGTTACCCACGAGTCGCCAAACAAGCAACACGAGTCGCTCTCAATCTGTGAAAATAAGTAAATTGCGTCTCAAGTTATATGATAACGTCCAACTTCGCTTGACCTATCGTCTCATTATAACCAAGCGTATCGAGCCATCTCGTTATACTGGCCAATTTCGTACTCAAGTTACGAATTACGATCAACAGAGGGCCTGCAAATATTTGACGACGGGTAATTGTCATACGAGAAGAGTTCTCGATTTACACCGCTCCTCGATGACCCTTGGATCTGAAATAAAAAAATATAACTAAATACGTAAATGCAGGTTTTTGAGTGTTTTCAAATTGAGCCACTTTCATGTTATACACTGATTACTTTATACTTAATATTAAAAATTTAAATAATGTGAATATAATCATAGGCAAAACTAACAGCTAATAAAACATAAGTTTCTTAGTTGTGAATAATACAATTGATTGTTCACAATCACTGCAACCCACAACTGGGCTCTGGTCTCTACTTACAATGTGAAGGATACAGGCCATAGCCCAGCACGCTGACCTTGTGCAGATTGGTGGATAGTTGATTGATATATTTTTTTTTTGGCTAGCAAGGTTCTGATGTCACCTAAACCACTTACACATCTTACTGTATTCCGTGTTATAGGTACTATTTTCATTTACTGTGCATTGAACTGTGGCTAGTGTCTAATAATCCAGGCCTAAAACACTTTCTAATAAACTGATTAAAATACATATGACATTTTTGACATAAATCTATATGGCTATAAACTTGACACAAACTAGGTTCAACTGTATTTCCTGAACTTGAACAAACATAGGTATAGTTTAGCTAATGGTAAATATGAACGTCCATAAGCTATGGGAATTCAAGGACGTCGTGAATGTAAACGGAATGATGTTGACCAATGAACTTATCTCAGTTCTACAGAACTCGCTGACGGTACTGCAGGTGGAGAATCATTTCACGCACATCCAGTACTGGGGTCAGATATACGCAGTCGATGCTGACTACCACATTGCCGTAGGTATCGACACAGACGCCCTCGTCGGCAGAAAGTATTTCTATTCAACCGACTTCAAGTTCTGGGGATTACTTCCTCGAGCAAAAAAGAAGTATAAACATCTATCTCTCCTTACCACCTACCCCTTTCGAGGAGACCCGTCACTAAAAATCAAGGTTCTGGACGAGAGTTTAGAGGATAACCACCCGGAAAGATGCCAGTTCATGAAGGAAGAAAATCGTCTCACCGCAACCATCAGCAACATATGCGATGAAGCAGAAGTTTGCGCTAGAGGACAGCTTATCAAGCAGCCAGATGGTGGTGTGGTAATTAATCCAAACTATTACGGATTAACACTCGCGGAAGCCAAAATGCTTAAGTCCTATTGCCACATCAGACCACCGCAGCATCGGTGGAACACTAACTTGCTGACCCGTCAGGACTACAATTACAGCATGGATTTCTTGGATTCCATAGATCAGGACATACCGAGTGGATGTTGGAACCTCTCTATCGAGCGCTCTGGTAGTGTCGCATACTTAAAAAGTTTGTATTGGCCTGGAATGACTTACTTTCACAAAATTAGGACCCCTGACTCAGGGTTTTTGTATATTGGCAATGGACGCAAAATTTTAGATGTACCATTCCTTTTATAAAAAAAACTTTACCCTCTTGATAGGATTGGAAATAAAGATTTCAAATTCTGTCGCCTTTCCTTTTCATAATAAAATACAATTCTGAAACAAAGCCGCAGGAGTGGAAGCGTTTTTATCTAAAGAATATTTTTATTTTCCCAGATTTATATTTTTATTCCTGAAAACATGGTTTTTAATGTATTAAGAAATCATATAGTTTGTTATTTTTCTTGAATTTTTAAAATCAAGGAATCGTGTTTAATAATTTAAATTTTGGGAAAATATTACAAAAACGTAAAAAATTAAATAATAGAAGAACAGACGACTGCATTTGTTACACAAAAAAAGAGAATCGATCTTCCATTTAAGTTAAGTTCCCCAATTGGATATAACTATGTTTCACTCTATGCGGCGGTACAGACGAGCTTAGCTTGATTTACCTGGCATCTTAACATCATAAATTCAAACAGATATCTCATTAATAACCTAATTAGCTAATCTCATTTCAATATCAAATTTCAATATCGTATTAGCCAGTCATTTATACAATTCTAACATCTTCTATTCTACACTCAAGTGGAGCAGGCTATTCTGTGCTACAGTTTATAGTCTGTGGCGTCAACGTCGAAAAATTTCGCGCTCGGTGTTGGTTTGATTGGAATGGTTAGTGCTCTTAACCGGCTTTTCAAATCCGTTTTACTTTTACTTCACTAAATTGATACGTTACATTATTTAAAATAGATCAATAGTAAAACTAAATGTCTACAAACGGTATAAATCCGTGTGACGATGCCGAAATGGCAGATTGCGATGGCGACAAAGTTGTAACAATGATGGACGTCTTGAAAGAGCAAGAAGACTTCGAAGACGATGCCAATGCTGTTTTGGGCGCCTCGGATGACAAAAATTGCACGTATTCCAAGGTAAGAGGCTACTATACTAAAAAAAATCAGTGATACGTGCGAAATGTATTAGCTAACAAAGAGTCTGGAACATCCAGATGCGCATATTGATATCTTTGAAAAACTAGTTATTTCATTTAAAAATTTACTATTACGTCTACTGACCCCTTTATTTTCGTATATGTAGGTTTCCTAGTGATTATCTACAGTTAATTATAAAAGTGCAGACCCCTTTCTTTAATAGAACCAAATGAACTGAGCTTCATTGAACTCGGTGGGTTTATTAGTAGGCATACTTGGATTTCATCTCTTATTTATATACTCATAAGTCATAAATACTCATCATCAGACCAGCTTTGGGTTATCATAATTTTGTATTGATCTATTCTATGCTTAGCTTTCACACACATCATCGCCACATTCACCAATAATTTCCTGAATGTGCCATTTTAGATATGGGTGAAAAACATTTTCTTAGATTTTTAAGTTTTGTACATGTTTTAACTAACACTTTTTTTATTCAAACTATGATTACAGTAGTTTTTTAAATAATAGAATGCTTTCCAAATACAAGCAGATTTTATGAAAAAAATTGATTATATTGCACAACTATTCCAGTTTTTGTATTATTTGTCTGATTTTGTTACAGGGCTATGTGAAGCGACAAGCAATTTATGCTTGCATGACTTGTACTGATGCCAAGAACGAACCCAGCAAGCGTGCTGGAGTGTGTCTGGCATGTAGTCTCTCATGCCACGAAAATCATGAACTTATAGAACTTTACACAAAACGTAACTTTCGTTGTGATTGTGGTAATCCCAAATTCAATTCACATCCATGCCAATTCACACCTGACAAAATTGAACTTAACATAGAAAATATTTATAATCAAAATTTCAGTGGTGTGTACTGCACATGTCATAGACCATATCCTGATCCTGAAGGCATCACTGATGGTGATATGATCCAGTGTATTATTTGTGAAGACTGGCTTCACTGCAATCATTTGGATGCTGTTGTCCCCCCCAATGAACAGTATTCTGAAATGATCTGCAAGGCATGCATGGATAAAAATGAATTTCTTCATGATTACAGTCACCTAGTAGTTAGCAAGGAGATTATGGATGTTGATGTACTAAACACCAGTTCTGAAGAAACTAATTTCAATGAAAACACTCCAATAGATATTACCGATAATAAAGATGTAAATTCCAACAGTGATGACAATGCAAATGCAAAAACAGAAAATGATGATAGTGCTAAACAAGCTAATGAAGAAAACAAAATCAATACAGAAGACCAAAATAATACTGGATTAGAATCTGAAGAAAGCAAAAAAAAAGAAGGACCTCATGAATCAGACCAAATGAATTTAGAAAAAAATGATTTAGAAGTTAATAAAAATTCTGAAATAGAAGCACACACAGAAGATGTAAAGTTGATGACAGATGCCACTAATGATAGTGGTGAAAAAGAAAGGTCTCTGAAAGAACAAGGAGATACCCCAATAGGTGAGACAGATAAAACTGACAATCGTAGCCAAGAACAAGTAGAAGAAGACTTGCTGCTTGCAGACCCTGTGGATACAGAATCAGACCAAAAAAAAGAAGACATGAATGTTGTACCATCTAATGATAATGAATCCAATTCAAATGGATCATCATCAAATAAATCAGAAACTAACATGAAAACTTCTGGTGATAAGTCAAAGATAGTAACTACTGCTGGAGTAACAAAGAATGTAATTGCTTCTCAGAACATAGGAAATGTGACAACAAATGAAGAGCCCATGACTGCACCTGATTCTGAACAGTCAGATGTGACTGCAACAGCAACTGAAGATATGCAGGCCCAAAGAACTGGAAACACTAACATAGGTAATTCTGAGGACATTCCCACTTCTGAGCAGCCTGAGATTTTACCAGTATCTGAACAACCAGACAATGTCCCCCATACTGATGAACCAAAACAAGTATCCGCAGATGAACAATCAAACCAACGTAATGAAAAAGAAGTTTCTGTGAATGAAAATAACTTAAACAATGACAAGTACAATGAAGAAAGTAACTGTGGTGAGAGAGAAAATCCAGAGGATATTGAAATGGTTGGAAATAATGTTGACAAAATAGTAAGTAACAACATCCCTGAAGGTAATATGGAAAACAACTCAAACTGTGATATTGAGCAATCTGATAAAATTATAGAAACAGATATTCTGAAAAGAAAACTTTCTTCTGATGGCACTGTTGAAAATATTGAAACAAAAAAACCTAAGTTAGAAGAGAACCAGTGTGTTAGACCGAAAAATGTGAAGAAAGTGCATCATGGTGCAACATTTTGGCCTTCTAACTTCCGCCATAAACTGTGTACCTGTAATGAATGCCTCTCAATGTATAAAGATTTATCAGTATTATTTTTAATTGATCCCGATGACACTGTAACAGCTTACGAACAATTAGGAAAGGAGAAGACTGATGGGAAACCAGCATCTCAATATGAAAAGGGAATGGCAGCTTTATCTTCTCTAGGGAGAGTTCAACAAATAAATGCCCTGACAGAGTATACTAAATTGAGAGATAAGTTACTAGACTTCTTAAAAACCTTTAAAGACAAAAAAGTAATTGTCAAAGAAGAAGACATTAAAGCTTTCTTTGCAGGCATGAAGCCTGTAAGAGAACCAGATGGTGTATACTTCTGCAGATAGATGTGCTTTGCATGTTGAGTATCTTTTTAATGCTTTGTACCTTTTATTTCCACCATAATTTTGATACATTATAAAATTAGAATAAGTTTTAAGTGAAGTACATTGTAACTCTTTTATGATTATTGGAATAAACAAATTCAATTATAAAATTAATTCTCAATTATATTTAAAATGAAATATTATAATAGAGTCTTCGCATTTAAAGAAGCATAAATATAATAAACGCTTACGAAACCTGCATAAAAATCCCGTTTATCACAGGAGGAATAGAAAACACAACACCAACAACCTCAGAAATTTGAAACAATGTTTATTTCAAGATATCCTGCTACTAACTAAAAAAATGGATATTTCAACATAATAAAATAAATAATAAATATCTTTGGACAACTTACACATGGCCATCTGACCCTAAACAAAGTGTTAGCTTGTGCTATGGTGATCAGATAACTAATAAACATACATATATACTTTTAAATACATATTTCCATTACAAACCTAGACACAGAACAAACATTCCTGCTCATCACAGAAAAGTTTGACCTGGGTGGGAATCGAGCCCACAACCTCCGGTGTAGTAGTCAGGTTGCTAACCACTAGACCAACTGGCCTGTCAAAGTTAAATTAAACGACAAACCAATAACAATTCCATCATTGCGTCGCACTTTGTTTACAACAATTTCCAGCTTTGCTATGATAATATAATTTACATAACATTTTTTTTTATATGTGTACCATCAATCATGAACCAATTTTTATCAGTATACAGGTAGTTATTCATTCTCTTTTGAGTCGCACAAACCCATTGGCATAATAATATTTCACATCTGGTTAAGTTGCCCTGTAATAAAATGACCCCCACAGAGCAACACTGATTGTAAAGGCCTGGTGTAGCAATCCATTGCCATTAACCAAAAAGAAAAACAAGATTCAATGATGGTTAGATGAAGAAAAATAAAATAAAAATAAAGAAGGATAATTAACTTTATTGTATAGTGAAACACAATCACGCATACAGTATGTCGTAGTGGCCGGGACGATACAGCAAGTGGACGAGCGGTTTTGATCCTTCAGGGAAGTCGTGAGCTATTACCTGTAACGGAAAAGTTATGAGTTGAAGATGAGAGTTATTGTTTCTGAGTTGTTATAAAAAAAAATGATTTAACATAGTTTAACAGTGTGCTGGGAACTGGTTTCTTCCCATACTGATAAACCCCCGATTATATTCCTCCACGCTTCTGTTACAGATTGTTGGGTGACTAATCATTTTGACAAATATTTGTGGGTATCTGAATACATACACTAAATACTAGTTATGGGTAAATTCCAGTACTTCAATAAATACTGATGTGGTTACCTGGCCTCCTTCTCCACGATCCATATATATCACTCGAACACCAACAAACAGAGCATTGCTTAGAGCTATTATGTGGATATGGTCAGATTCCTTGTACATTGGCTCCACTTCCTGAAAAATAACATTGTTAACACACAAATATATACAGTAAATTAAAGGATATATACATCACAGGTTCCTAAACCTGTACCTCTCCTGTAGGGCTAACTTTGGCAGACAGTGTCACATGCATTCTTTTAAAGTATATTTTTCTTTGTCCCCCATCTTTTAGCAATCTTCTTAATCTGTCACTCATCCTGAAACATTGTGTTCTTGGTACAGCTATAGTCTATAATTAAAAAAATTAACAACAATATTATTTACCTGCCTACAAAACTCTGTAACAGTTCTGGATCCTTCAATGAAATTCTGATAGAAATCATGTTGAGTCTGTAATTGTCCAGAGGTAACAAGGCGAAGGTATACAACTATGTAGTCTGAATATCCTTGTTTATTAAATTTGTCGTGCAACTCACTGCGGACGGACTCTAGTTCCTGTGATGAGCCATTTGCTTGCTCACCCACCCTTTGAACCACTTCCATAAACTGAAATATACAGAAAATAATGAGTTCAATGTATTTCTTACCAAATTATATTGCTGCAGTACAAAAAAACACTTAAGTGTTATTTTCCTTCTTCCGTGAAGGAAGCCATAACTTTACATTCACTCCAAAAACAATCAATTTCAATAAGAATATTTATATAAATTATTTTATATCTTGTTCCATTTGTTTGCTCTATATCAAATAGTTTTATGTTTAGATTGAGTGTCTGGTGTGAGAACTCAAAACAATAGTTGGCCGGTAAACAGTCATACATACCATATTAGTGTGATTTCATATGCAAAACTTAAAATTAAACATGTTAAGTGCTATTTGAACAAGCATACACTTATCACAAATTAGATAAAGAGCATATCTATTTTTATTAAATGTTTCCTTTTATTTCTTTGTCAGCTAAACTATTTCCTGTCTAATATATTTATTGAATTTGTTGTCTAATGAATTATGAAGAAATCAGCAATAACACAACAAAATATAACATATATCCCACACTATTTATATTATTTTGCATATGCTTCTTTACATTAACAATACAAAGAAAAATCAAATCAAATTGAAGGTGAAGGCATTAAACTTCCACCAAGCTATTTTCATATGATCTTAAACACGAAAATAATTTAGGAAACGCCAGAAATTCTGAGTTAGTGATTCTGAATCTATCCAGAATCCTTTGTAGATGGCTCAAGTAAACAATTACTTTCTAAACAAAGTGAGACATAACCTATAAAACTTACAGTCTCATAAAAGTCCTCCACTGTGAACTGGGGAAAGCCTAACGCGATGAGTATTTCCTTTGAGTTTTTAGCTATTTCACAAAACTTATCATATTCATTTTTATCAGTCAATAGATGTTCTAAATACGCATACGAGAACGCCCGAAAAAAGCAGTTGCCGTCGGGACGTGTTCTCCGGATATTCTTATACTTGGATGAGAGATCTTTAACTTTTGAGAGATATATTGGATCCTCATTGTATTCTTTTTCTAATGACGACAGCTCTTCGAGATCACCCACCAAAGGAATAGTCTCTGATATCTGGAAAACAAACAAACACCATGTCAACGGAGTGATGTTTTCGCGAAAATATGAATCTACTGTATATGAAAATTTAAATCAATATAAAAGTTACCTCTTTTTCTATTTCCCGCTGTTGTTTCATAATCAACTCATCTTGGTTTATTGAATTATCCACTAGGTTGCCGGTGCATCCGCTACTACTCGAAGCATCGTCCGCCATTTTCGATTATTAGTATTTTGAAAAGAATGAAATTGACAGAAGACGACATTTTGACATGACTACAAAATGGTAACCATAGAGCACAAAGATCGACATTCAATCTACGTTCAGAAACACTGACAGTTTTTGAGTCTTTAACCATTCTATTTTTTGTTGTTGGACTTGATATTACATCAAAGAGGATTTTTGTATATAATTTGCATGAACAGTGAATTAGGTTGATTCAAAGGTGGGAAAATAATAACACCGAAAATAAAGGACAAGATACTCCCATACTTAGATGTAAAATCTTGAATTACTTTCATAATAAACCAGCTCCCAGAATTGGATGAAATAAGAATATTTTGAACACGAATAGCAAAACGCATAGTTTTGAAATAGGTTATTTATTATTAAATTTAATCTAGTCAGCAAACATGTCTTCTATCTTCTTCTGTACTTCTTTCTCTGTTTCAGAATTCAATTTGTCTGGTAACATCTTGACTGCTTCCATGTCCACCTCTGGCGCGTCACCATCTTCAGTGTTCACTTGACTCTTTGCCTATAGAACAATATTATGAAGTTATAACATTTTTTTTTAAACAAAACTTTTCTTTTAATTTGAATATTTACATTTTACTTTTTTTATATGAAATCATGTTATCTATAAAAAAAATCAGATGCAAAAAAGGGATTTTGTGTAATATCTTCATCACAGTGTACATAAAAAAATTTTGTTGACCTACTTCCAGTAAAATTATTAAACCACATATTCTCTGGAGATTTGATAATTATTTAATGTGCCTAGGGTCCAAAAAAGTTTATTTATTTAAAATTATGAATAAACATATTTTTAATAGTCTACTTATATTATGCTATCATCATTCATTATTGCAGCCCATTACTGTTCCACTGTTAGGCTTGGGCCTCCTCTGACAATATAACAGGTAAAGTCTTATAGTCCACATTAGCCAAGTGCTGATTGGAGATATAATAATCAATTCTCTCTTAAATAATCAATTCACCTTATCCAGTTGTATCTCAAGCTGCATGATGGCTCGCTCGAGTCTGTAGTTATCAGATACCAGTTGCGCCCAGCGGCGCCGCAGGGCACGCAATCGGGCTCCACTTGCTGTCTGAGAACGCTTGCGCTCCCAATTCACTGCTGCAATCTGCTTCCTGTCATATAATATTATATAGTATCACAACAAAAAAAAAATCATTTTTTCTGATTATTATCACATTACTTTTAAAGTGTTTTGAGGTAAAGCCATTTTGGCCAATAACTAAAAAAATACCTGCCTTATACGTAAGCACAGCACAATCTTAAAAGACAATATGTTGCTATTTATTTAGACTGGTTTATGAAATGAAATGAAATGAAAACTGTTTATTTCGCCTTAGGAACCAAAAGCTCACATAACAAAAGTCTAAATTTTACATGACAATACTTCTCACATTTTGTTGTATTGAAAATGAAGAATTATGCCTGTCATCTGGAGTAGAGTTTAGAGAATTTCAATGAAACCAGAATTAAATATAAATTAAAATTCTGCCTATAAGGATGGTCAAATTGATGTCCAATTTGTAGTTACCCGCAATCCAATAAATTTGATAAGGTTGTCTAAACCACATATTAAATGGTTACTATAGTATATTTTTACCTCAGCTGTGTGTGTACATTTTGAGATCGTGTGACAAGTGATTGTAGTACATTAAGATAAGACCTCCAGGCCTCAGAACCATATTGCAGTTGAAGCTCTAAGTTGAGCACTCTAGTAGCCTGGTGTGACAATTGTGCATGTGAATTGTCTACTGCCTCTGACCAGGCTGTAGGTTCACCAAGACGTCCTGCAGGAGGTGGAGGCAGTTCATATCTGCAGTACAATAATCATTAGTGAATAATAATTTGAAAAGAATAATTGAGTGTCATATATATCATAAAATTTAATGGTTTCGGGTGGCCTCCATGTTTTATACAAGAATGATGTGGTAGAAATCAACTTAAATAACACATCATTCCTTTAAAGTATTAAATGTATATTATATGAAATCAATTTTACTAACCGTTTCATAGAAAGTGGTTCCATAGGTAATCGTTGTTGAACTCGTTCCATTTCTCTTTGTAATGCCTGTGTTTCAAATGCCGTACTGGGCTCTGGACCAGCATTTTCAAGATAGTTCTTTGTGGGCCTGTACCTTCTGCATTCTTCTTCTACCATGCCCAGAGCCTGTAATCGAAATAAACTTCCTATTAAAGCATGATTTTAAACTTGCGAGCTATAAGAAGTGGAAGTTTTAAAAATACAAATTTACCGCTTCTCTGACACCTGGATCATCGTAACCCTGGTCAATATACGGTAAAGCATCTACAATCACTTCTCCAGCCATGAGGAATTTTTGAGAAAAAAAATCTATTATGTAGTAAAATCCAAAACAGGCTTGGAAAACTATATGCTACAGCACACAAATGCTATTTTATTATTTCAAACACCGCTATGGGCAAATTGAACTAATTATCATTTATTTGTTATGACAGCTGTCGACTTCAATATCAATACCACAGACAATGTGAGTTTGTTAAAACATCTTAGTCTGTTTTATTCCAATATACACTGGAACAGTGTAATGTGTGTCACTGCAGTACACAGCCAATGATCCAGTGTATATTGGCAACGGTACGTGACAGTTGTCAATTTGACAATGGTTAGGCAGTGACAGTAAATGTAAACTCAAAAACAAGTCTGTGAATCAAAAATGTATAGATTTTAATTTAGGTTTTTATACCATT
>DWJZ01000061.1:0-49158 GCA_018249125.1 Asbolis capucinus
ATTGACCGGCTACAATAGATATAGCCTAACGAACGGCACTAAACATTACCACAAAACGGTCGTTCGCATGCATTAGGGCTCATCGAACATGAACACCGGGTATGTGTACGTAATGAAGAGGCCGCCGCAATTAAATTGATGACATCATAGCCTCATTGCGCCGCGCGATGGGAAATAAAAGCACAATTCAATCAACGGCCGGCGACACGTCGCACGCAAATGCGCGACCGCGTATATTCAATTATTGCGCCGTGTGTGCCCAAGACACTTGTACCCTTGTCGCGGACACTGCAGGCCGCCGCGCATGTAAACAGATTAAAACACCATGTTTGTTCAAATTTAATTCGACATATAGTTAACAGCTTTTAAAATTGGACAGCATGCAACACGACAAACTGCAAACCTCACTACACACTGTTAATGAATGAAATGAATGAGTAAACATAATTGGAAGGAGCCACAGTACGTCTCCCACCGCAGCTGATGCGGAAACAATGAGGCAACAACTAACTACTTGTAATACAGATTCGACAGTCGCCGTCCTTGTTCTTTTTATCATTTTTTGTGTACAGCTTTTGACTGCGACTCCGCGTTGCGCTCATAAATACATAGTCTAATTAACTGTTAGTTAAAAATCGCACGATGAATATAAGCAGTGTAGATGATTGGCTCAATATATTTGTTTTCCAACACCTGTTGAGTGAATTGTCAGTTGCTATTGTGTAATAAATAATCAGATTTTTTACTTTGACAGAGTAATTACATTTCCTAAGTTGTTCATTACTCGTCATTCCGAGTTTCAACTTTTAAATAAATGTTGGAATATCTTGCCCGATCCCGTCATCGTTCAGTAACACATTTAGGCACCGTTAGATGCCGGTAACTTCCGGTGGTCATTAACGTCTAAAAACAAACATGGCGATGGCATGAGTGCAAAATCTTACCTATCGCTGGGTCGAGGACTGCTTGTGCCGCCTGTTCTTCGCCAATAGGCGTTTTAAGGCAAATTTTCTTGAGTTTCATCGCAACCGGTGAATCTTCTGACTGGGCCACTGCAACACAAGTTCACACTCTTTATATTGGGTACTGGAACAGTTCAGTATACCTAGCCTTGTTGGTCGCTATTATATCTGTATATAATATAACACTATTTTATCAAAGTTTTAAAGACAAAACTGACTAAGCGACATTCACCAAATTTTTAAGTAGAATCATATATTCCTAAAAATAATAGTAAATTTACATATTTGCAAGTACATGTCTATACTAAGTCACTATAAATATATAAATAATATAAATCAGCAAATGTTCAACTGTCGATGACCGGTCTTAGTAGTGATGACGTCGCCTGGCTTAAGACATTTCCGGCAAGGCAAACGGCACAATATTACTGCAGAAAACAACGAGCCATGTATTATATTTATAGAAACACGTTAAGTCCACCAAATACGTGCAAATTCGACCCTTATACATGGGTTAATAGACCATAGTCCAATATA
Organism: Asbolis capucinus; assembly: GCA_018249125.1. Lineage (NCBI taxonomy): Eukaryota > Metazoa > Arthropoda > Insecta > Lepidoptera > Hesperiidae > Asbolis > Asbolis capucinus. Next base: position 1,500 of record DWJZ01000061.1, read on the forward strand.
CATATGTACACATAAAAAAACATGTTTCGTACGATATTCTAATAAAGAGGAACCTTTGACGCGTGACCGACGAAAAACAAAATCATGAATAGGATTGGTTATTGTAGATGAATGAGGAGCCCTACGACTTTTAAATTCAGCTCCTACAGGAACGGCAAGGGGTGGTAGGTATATTTAATATGTTAATTGTTAGTTGATAGCTAGCACACTACGGCCGCGGTGAGTCGGCGGCGACGAGTCCGTCGTTGGTGTGTCTTTGTTACGTATGAAAATTAGATAGGATGATGTGGAAAGAAGTTGATGAAAATAAAGTTAGCAATCGGATACAGTCACCAAAATATAATGCGTCGTTAAATCACTATAGGTAGGAAGGTGAATAATTAAGACGACAACAAGAGCGCAGAGAAAACAGTGGTCATGTGGTTGGGATGGCAGCCGGCCGATGGAAGCTTGGCCGTTTACAGTACTCACTATATAAATGGCGTTACAATAATGACAGGTATAAACTGGCAATGCCTACGTCTGGACTGCGATAGGGTAATGCTATTAATTTATATATTTATGCCTACAACAGAGTATTGTACTTCTCTCTATACAATAACGCCGATAGGGTTACATCACTTGTTAGTAATACTACTAAGATAGTATGGGGTAGGTGGGGATAGTTTCAACTCCATATGTGAACACTAGGCTCGAGCGCTCCTCGTCTCACTAAACATACCTTTCAAACATTTTGAATACTATTGAGATATTTAATTTCATAATTTATGCCGTAATTTGTTTAGGCTCTACTTCTTTTTGTAGCATAAGAGCATTCGTATATAGCATACGAGTTCTGTATTGTCTCCTACGCACACTTCAATAAGTAACAGATAGATATGGAAAGCATATGGATGGATATTTCGGGGAAAACGAAATCTATGGCGCGTGATTATGAACTTACTGCTGCTCTACAACCCACCTGATGGCCATGTAGCCTTGGATAGTATTGCGCATTAACTTAAATGCAAGCGCAAATAATATATTTAATTCATTAATAAACTAATTAAGCGCTTGTCTTGGAGACATTGTATTCGTGCGTCGTGTGCAGTGATAGAAAGGGGAGGGTGGAATTAAGTCATGTCATTCCTATGAACACTCTCCAAAACGTATCAGAGAGAATACTGAGAGACTGCCAACTTTGCTCTCAGGCTTTCCAGATTGGTTTCAACCAGTTGCGGGTCACCAACAAGCTTCATTGTACGCCTCTCCATTGAATCCAAGGTAGGCGTGTGTTCCGATGAACAACCATCAACGACCGATGAGGCCAGGCGCAATACCACTATATCGCAGACACTGTATGGAATGTCACAAATTTAAAATAAATAATAATTTCAACTAAACTTATAGCATCAGCATCGCCCATCATCGGCAATCAGCACTGGAGCAGCGTAGTGGGGTATGCTCTACCTCTCCTCAGGTATGAGAAGAGATATTATGTACGAAATAACAAATTATACAGTTGGTTTTTAAACAACAATACAAATATTAATAACGATATTTTAACAATAAAAACAAACGCGAACATGTAATTGAATGCCGCCGCGGCCGCGCGGGCCGTGCGGGCGGGCACTCTCCACCTGTCGCCACTTCACTACAACAACGTAGTACAAACATACAACAAAGCTTAGCGGGGAGGCGGATCGTCCAGCTATTAGCTCCCGGTATCCACTCTACTTTTTCACTAAAATACCATAACAAAAGGGGTAATGTATCCACGGATCTATTGTTCCAGGTAAATGATTACACGGTTAGAACACAAGTCAGCATTGTTATGACGATATAAAAATTCAGTGCTCAACTAACACATCAAAAAATATAACTAAAATAAAAGTACCTACTACGTATGTACGTAACAATACACATTATCGGGTTCAACCCTCTACTGTGCTCTCCTTATACCGAGGAGGCCTAGAGCATACGCCACTACCGTTGCTCCAGAGCGGATTGATGGAGTGCTTGGTGGCCAATCCAAGTGTTGGAATTTTCTATAAAATATTGATACGTTATTAGATAGGTGTGTGTTCTTAAGACCTCAGATGATAGTTAAATAAATGATAGGACGGTCGTGATCAATTGGAACTGGCAGCGAACGTCATCACCCTCCTCCTGCCATATTCCAATTTGATCTGTAGTCGGTGCTCTGTAATAATGTCCTTTTATTTTATTCTTCCTTATTTGTCTTCACCTCCACTAAGTCTTATCTTATCTATAATATCGTCTCTCATACAATCTTTTCTTTGGTCGCCATCGTTCCCTGATACACCTCGCCCAATGTGAAATTTTAAATTGCTTATGGTATGAACATTATCGCACGAAATATTTAAATAATAGATATTGGGAAAAAGATAAATATAAAGATGGAAATGAAAACGTACACAAATTGTAAGTTAATTGCATGAAAACATTGGGTTTTCTGTCATCTTTAATAGCAAGTACAGACACCTTGTGGCGCTATCAGACTAACAAAACTTCAAGAGTCAACAAAACAATATATCACATGACAACAAATCTTCAGTAGAATGGGGAGTATGAAACCCCCCTTAAAAGTGTACTAAGCCTCGATCAAAATGTTTACCATACGTGTAATGTTTACACACACAAGGTTGGCAGGGTGGTATACCGAGCTACGACCTAGAGCACCAGCGCGCCCGCCGGTCGCCCGATTCATCGCCGTCGCTTCCTATCAAGTTTATTTAATGGAAAATAAACGCGAATAAACGCGTGACAACGGACGTCCGCCTGCATAGCGCCTCGACTTGCCTCAAGTTTTAACTTTCTGAGTTACATGTTCCCCATCCTAAATAAAACGTTTAACGTCGAGGTATGTAACTTTAGTGAGTTTAGCTGATTACTCAAGTTAATACGTACTCAATTTAGTACAGGTACATTAATCTAGCCGTGCTCTAGCAGACCGGTGCCTTACTGAAATTTAACAAAAGGGTTTACCACCTCGGAGAAGAATTCGTATGTTAGTGTTAAGGGCATACAATTCAAGTCAACTCTTAAACGCTGAAAGGCGAAGCAGCGACCTTGAAAACTGACGCGTAGTCGCGGCCGTGAGACGCGCCGCGTCAAGTCCCGGCGCCAACGTCTGCGGGCTCGGATTAGCAGAGTGGAGCCGTGTAACCTCCATGTTTACTTTGCTCCAACCCCAACCCCAGGCTTCACTTCTAACTTCTAGTTCAGATACTCTTTGCTGTTACATATTTATTTTTGTTATTGTTGATGCTAGATTTCACGCAATAATTTTCTTACATGCACAAATATTTAACTTACTGGTACCCGCGACTTCGTCCACAAAAACATTAATTAAATTCACAAATAGTTCTACATTTAATCTAATAAATAATAATAACGCAACTTGAAGACTGAAGTATTTAACTTGATTAAGCTCATCCCGGGGGAAGTTAACAGAATAGTTGAATTGCATCAGTAATGTTGCCGACATTTATCGGTGCGTATTCCAAACGAAAATCGTTAAATTAATAATTACCCCCATGACAAGGTATTTTCGTACAAATTTTCATCCCTCTTTTATTTGTTATAATGAATATTTGAGAGAACAAATCAAACTTGATAGATAATGATTACTAAGTGAGTGATATGTAAGGCAGGATGCAGCAGGAGCCGACGACCTTGAGGGACGCCGGCAGCGGCAGCCGGCCCAGCCGCGACCCCGCCGCTGTCTGCACGAGCCGCCACGCTTGTTGTACAACCATGACCTACAGGGCACTATGTGCGGTCAGGTCACACGGCTCAATATGTTGCTGACAGTCTAATATATCTACAGACAGCGATCAATTAACGATTATATAAAAAAACTGTAAAAGGAAATTTTAAAAATATACTTATTATATAGAATTTAATAGTAGGCTATTTATACAAATAATAAATTATAAATTGCCAAATGTTAATAAATAAAGCTAAGCTATGCCTAAAACGGCGCAATTATGTTGTTATACTATATTAACATGTATTGCATTGCAGGAAATGAATAAATAAATATCTGCGGTTTGTGGCGGTGTGCGCTTATGGCGCCAGTCGTAGATTCCGCTGCCGACATACATACAATAAACGGATGGTAATAATGTCAGAGCAAGATTGCGACCGCTGACGTCGCCCAGTCGCTCAAGATGCGTCCATAGGTCTACTAATAGTTATTACTTTATTAGAGTCATTTAATTACTCATTCTGTTTGATTATTGTACTATTAAATTAGTGGATAACACCAACGGCACACATATTATCAATTATAATAATAATTAGTATTAAGTAAACCGATTTGCAGCACATATCAGTCGAAACGGCCCATCTCAGTGATTTCGTTAGAATGAAGGCAACATCGTCCGGGATCGTAGGTATCGGCAGCACGTGGATGAAACTGGTTCCAACTATACTGAAAGGAACGTTTATTGTATAGTACAAGTAGGTCAAGTTCAAAACCCACATATAATTGCTATAAAAAACTCTGCTCACGAAAACACTCTCTTCACTTTTGCTTATGAATATTACAATATAGATTTCTTTTTAAATTCTTCATATTGCATGCTATTGTCATGATTAGTTCAGATTTCCAGAACCAACCGTTTGGCTGACACAGGAGGATACACAAGACGTAAACAAAAAAATTAGCACTTAAGCAAATCTTAATATGGTATTCATTCTTAGCGTAATACGACGTCATGTGCGAGTAACAGATATGAAATATTTGTTCAATGTAATTACGTATATTAAAGGCGACATTTTCTAAAGCAGGCTGTTAGTCCGGCGGTACAGGCGGTGCGGGCGGTGCGGTATCGGTGCGTGTCGCAGCGGTTGCGGCCACGACACACGGCAGGTGCAAGCTGCACGCTGCGCCGGGAGGAGGCTGCGGCCGCCCGCACCCCGCCCCCTGCACCCTGAGCCCCCCTCATACGCCATCTTAACAAATCGATAGGATATGACTGTTCTCTAGCTCGCGGATGAGACTTTTGGGCGCGCATCGAATGACCCCCGCTTGATCAGGACACGCCCGACTAAACAAACACATTAAGCTCCTAATGCTCGCCCTCCCCATGCGTTACAACAACGCCTGTACGGAGCTCTAGTTTCTTTACATTAAAACAAGTATTGCAAATAATTTAAAATTAAAAAATATGATATCCGAGTTGTTAATGATTCTAAATGCATGGTGACATTATTGTACATATGGTTTAATGGTCCTTGACGTTCATCACCCAGAAGTAAGAGGCAATAGTAGCTGCTTATTGAATATTATGCCCACTAATTTGTATTTTCGTAACCAATAAACTCAAAAAGTACTGAACCGATTTCAAAAATTCTTTCACCATTAGAATGCTATACTATCACTGTAAAATGTCTCTGATAGCATGCGCTGCAGAAAGGGTTGACGATAAATCAGAAAAATGTTCGATAAAAAATGTCCACCCGTGCGAAGCCGGGGCGGGCCGCTAGTTAGGTATACAAACAGCGACAACATCATGTCTAACTTTTATATTTAAGTTACGTTATTTAAACGTTATAACTATTTAAAGAGATCCTACATTTATAAGTACGCGGAGCTGAAAAGCTTGGGAATTTAATCATATAATGTTATGTACGATTCCATTCCGCACACCGGCTGCTCTAGTTTGGTCCCGCCCAAATCCCTGCCAACCGTCTCCATCCAGTCAAAGACTGATAAGTAAACGAATGGGTAAGTAAACTTAAGGATAAGAACTATTTAAAAATAAAACTAAAATAATTAAAAAAACTGTACTGGCTAGTAACCAATACCTTGTATTCTCTATGAAGAACAGAGAACAGCCACCGCTCCGATGTTTATACTCCGGCTAGAGCCGTTACTTTACACGTTCCTTACTGAGTATTCGGAAAAGACTACATTTACTGTGGGTGCTATAGTAATTCACGAAATTAAAAGTCAGAAGTTGCAGCCGCGGTGCAAATAGATTAGCAGAACTACCGGTGTCAGATGGTCTCCGTCCCTGCACGATGTATTTCATACGCAGCTCTTCGTATACTGGTCTTAGTTCCACCTTGTTAGTTGACGGCGTTGGCGCCGTGTCATTATACAGAAAATCGTTTTGTAACGTAAATATTTTTACTAAATAATATTTCCTGCTGAGATTAATGAGAAATTGATAAACTTGACATATACGTACGTAATTATACCTACTGCTAAGTTTACAATGGACACTATGGTTACAGATCACCGCTAGTCAAAGAACAATACGCTAAAAGACGTTTGTCGCGGCGGAGGAGAATAATATTAATGTAATGACAAAGTAATCCCGGCACGGTCGGCGTCGTACAGTGAACCGTCACCCCCGAGCCGGAGAAGCCGCGGCCGCCGTATCTATTTAAATATTCACGCCCTCTAATGACACGGCGTTGACTCGCTTCGACAAGGGCCTAGGGATCGAGATGTGGATACGACATATGGACCCTTACACGTCAAGAATACGGAACTGAAGCGGCTGGCACGATAAAGGGACAGGAGAGTGTATGTAGAGATAACAGGTGAGCGTTAATACAGTTGCGTTCTGCAGTTGACATAAAAATATGACGGGTCGTTATAAAGAAGAACGGCAAGAGAAAATCAAATGACGAGCTACGACCGCTGTGTCAAAATGAAAGCGTAGAAAAAGGAAAAAGAAATCCGGCCAAGGGCGTACCTAATGTAGGGTATATTACTCGTGAACTTGTTCAGCTCATCTATGCATTGCACAATCCCTGTTAATTTAATTACTTATTGTGCTACTGAGACAACAATTTTCTTACTATAACCGCAGGATACAAAATGCTTCTTAAGGTTCTATCCAGACCCGTCATATTTGTTGATTGTATTACAGATAAGAAGGCGCGAATACGACGATGGAACGATATCGGTTCACTTTAACCGTGAACCGCAGGAACAGTTTATGTTCCGTGTGATCGGTCATAGCTCCAGGACCTAGGCACGGCAGCAGGACGTAGATAATTGTCATAAGTGGGAGGTTCATATCTGTGGCGATGCTGTTTAGTTCCGTATAGTTGTAGTGGTGAACTAACTAGAAATGTTCCATAATCAAATGTACTTTATTGCATATTACATTTACGTGTTTTTAATAAATTTCTTCATGTGATATGTAATTCATTGTAATAGAACAATTTATAATGAATTCAACTCTCTTAACGATGCCTCTTTCCCCCTCGGACTCGTTACCTTTACTATTACAGAACATATCAGAATGATGATGAAGTGCAGGTGATTGATATCGAAATGAAATAATTCAGATTCATTCACTTTTCATAGTAATTTAAGAAGAATAAGAACCAACACAGGCTAGTAATAAAAACATATATAGTTTTATGAATACAGTACATTTGTAGTCCTCTCCTCCATGATTTAAATATTATACGAGTAGCATTGCTAAACAATGATATAATAAAACTTAAAGTGTATTTTTTTGTACATAAATTATGTATTTTCAAAATGTTAGTAGGTGGGAGCAGTTCCTCATAGTCGGGTGGCTTGTTTCGATTGTAGACGAACGAAAAAGTTAATCAACAGCGGGGGCGGTCGGTAGTAGTACGGGTGACCGTCACCCCGCTAGTGCAAAAAAAATTCCACTAGCAGTTTGTGTTTTACTAAATGTACTTGGTGATTGTGATGGTGTTTCACTTCGTTGGTGTAACTAAAATAAATAAATAAATATAGCGGAGTGGAGCCAATACCTTTTCAGTAAAACAAGCTCATCAAACTGATATTATAAGAGCCGTGGCACCACGTGGATATCCTTATAGAGCACACACCGTCGAATACCGGCTCCGAGCACGCAAGGATGCGTACTACCTGCTTCTGCGTATTGCGTAGGTAGGTTCAACTATGTCATCGTACGCATGTTTCCTGTTTCTTGAGTTTCTTGTAAGGGAATCTTTGATTTTTCATATATTTTATGCAATTCATTCCTTCATTCATTCGAAAATGTCGAACTTTCATATTATAACGGTTTAAGGGATACAACGTACGGAAGGATACATGGACAGCGAATTCTTATGACTAAAGTCCTATGAGCACCCTTAACACTTCCTACCCGATGGCTGGATGGATGGCTAGTGGGTGGTGTGAGTGATGTTCATCCAAGTTATTTTATTATTTTTATGAAAGGAGTAGGTATGCATTTAATTAAAAAAACAGACCATAACTTCTGAATTTTCAACGCATCTTTAAGAGACGACGACGACGTAGAGTAATAGTAAAACTTCGTAGGTGTGGCTTCCGAGTGTTACATGGAGCGGAGCACGCGAGCGGCGAGCGGCGAGCGGCACCTGTAGAGCCCCAGGCCGCGTGACCTTCGCACTCGAACGCAACACCCACTGCAGCGGTCAGCGGCCGAAAACTTCTATCATTCTATTATAATACCTATTATTTATGCTATTATTACTATTCCACATCCGATACACTTCAACGGTTCCCGCGCCGATCTTGTTGTTTACCATGTCTTACGAGACCATTGCCATATATGCGTCTGTAGCACACCGTGACCTAAAATACATACATTACATGATCTTGTAAACTATAAAGTCATTTTGAAATCATTATCATTATTCGTTATAACCATTGGTACCGGCAACCATTGCGAGCCTGACGACACTAGTAAGTGTAGTAACTTCGGAACCGAACCCACGACCTCCGATGTAGTAGTCAGGTTCGCTAACCACTAGACCAAGCGGCCTGTCCAATAACCCAAGTATTTAATCTACAACTAAATGAAAGTAATCCAATTTTGAAACTGAAATTTTATTGTGAAATATGCAGTATCTTACTTAACATTATAGAAAGTTTCTAAGTATGGATGTTTGGTACTCTTTTACGAAAAAAACTACTTGACAAATTTGGATGAAACTTTACAATAATATAGGTAACACATCAGAATAACATATAGGCCACAATTTGTAATTATTTTATGTAAATTTGGTCATAATTTAACGATGCATGTCAATTAAGTTGAAAAAATCGGCCCTCTGAGTTATCTTGGCGTACGCTGCTTAAAGCATTGGAGTTCCACAAAGATGATGTACCGTAGGATTGTTGTCTCGAGTAGTTCTAAATAAAAGTCCGCCATCGCATATATTTATCTACCTTTTATGTGGAAGCCACTGTGACCAAAATTGTCAACCATAAAATTATTTAAGTCGGATATTATTTTACAATGCACATTTTGGTATATAGGCATATTTATAGGTACGGACCGGAATAAAATTATGAACATGACGCGAGCGAAGCCGCGGGCGGATCCTAGTTATCTTATAAATATAAAAGGTCTCTTCAGGAGGAGGAGAGCCGTGCTCAGTTGGTCGCTTGGAGTAGCTCATTAATGGGTTGGAGCCAATTAATTCCATTATTGCCACAATCTCGTGACAGTAAAGCCACCATTTATAGACTTGTCTCAAGATTAGTTACAATCAATATTTAGTGTTTTTTTTAAATTATATAAATTAGTACTATAGAAAGCAGTTTGTTGATAATAAACCGAATTTTGGGATAAAAAAAATGTATCGGTATCGCTATATTTCAGACCGAATACAGCAGCATTCGCATAGGTTGAATTGAACTCACATACGGCACATCTCTACTATCAGTCCGTGGGAACGCGATTAGATCAAAAATACAGTACAGATTTTATATGAGTACATTTATGTTCGGTATTTCACGTGGTTGTGTGGGCCTGGAATGAAAGAAACATATGCAGGGTAAAGACGGCAAATTATATAACGGCCGATAAAGACAAACACAGCGGCCACAGAGGCTTCCCAAGGTAAAGTGAGGTTAGTGAGTGAGTGAGTTACGAGTTAATAACATAATAGATTTAAGAAAGAGCATAAATTGCGGTGAGGCGACTTAGAGGAGTAGGATCGGTGGTCCGCGGCCGCGGACGCGGCGGCTACAACGAAATCAACTTAAACCGTCGGGAAACAACCACCGGCCCTCGGTTTCGTTCGTACACATTTTTTGCGGTGTTCAAACAGGTTTACGTCGGCTGGCCCGACGCCCGAAGCCCTAGGCCACGGCTTCACCGTACACTAATAATCCTAGCGTTCTCTAAACACCGTTTTTACTTTCAACCTCTCAAGTGTCAATCGAAGCTGATCCCAGTGCTGATTGACACACCAATATTACTATTACAAGTGTTACTCATCATCTACAAGACACAAAATAGACTTAAACACATGATGACGCAAAATGTCAAAAAGACAACCTATTAAGTATCTACTTTAACTGGTTAGTGTCAAATACATTATTTCTGGAGTTGATAAATTATTTACAATGCCTGGTTCAAGGAACACTAGGTATAATTTTTAATTTAAAGTTGTCCACCTAATATTAAGTCCCCTGAGATCTTAATTCATTTTGTTCATATAAGTTTACGGTATTTCATCTGTGATCGGGTACCTCATATCCCTTATAGCAAACTTTAACATTCATCCACTTAATTCTGACATCAATCATGTAAGTCTGTGATGGTGTCGCCGTATCGAACCCCAGCAAGCATCAAGGGAACGGATCCCTAGAACAAGGTACATTAGTTGCGGATGTCCCCGCGTCACCACGCAGACGACGCTCGGAGCGGGCACCGCGGAGCTGCGTTCGGCACACTCCGAGCACGGAGCGGATACTCGCTTCAGCTACTCACTTCCCCCCGTTCATTACAAGACACCTATGAGCTATGTTATACGACAGTTTTCTTTCACATTACTAATACAAAGAAACTTACTTCCATCAATTTAGTATTCATTAATTTAACTACGTCATTTGAATGAAATTACAACAACGACAAAGTCACGGATAATCAAAGTGATTTTTTGTTTTGTTGTACATAAAATTTAATAAAAGGATTGGAGAAAGGAGTTATTAATATTTTTATAAAATGAGGTAAGCAAACGACACACGCGCTGTTTTGTTTTCTAGTAAATGGCTGAATAGTGTGATAATAAAAACAATGTTTACAATAACCTAACTTGAACAAGACTACATGTATGTACATCTCAGATGTGACGCAGCTCCTTTTCGGATCGAATTTGAGCGCCGAGTGTAATCGTAGTGAGATAATTTCCAAAGTATGTTCCGAAAACCTAGCAACGTAGTAAAAACATGTGACTAGTGCTATTGAAGCAATCTGTAGTGTATCTAGCGGCAGTGCGGAGTGCGGACATTGAAACAATGCGTCGGTGGTGTACAAGTGCGGATCGGTCGGTTGGATGCGCGAGGTTCGTCGACCCGGCGGCCGCGGGCGGCGGGCGGCGGTCGTCCCGCGCGCCGCGCCCGCCCCGCACCCGCCCCGCCCGCGGTCTCACTTTCGATGAGTCCACGTGCCCGCGGCCCGCGGCCACCAGCGCCGCCGTCGTCGCTGACGTCACCGCCACGCTCCACAACGGTGCCACTAGAGAACCCAAAGCGTCGAGCTATTTGTTCTCCTCGTTAGCCTTTTCAAGGGAACCGAGCTAACGATGACCTTCCCCTTACTGCCACACACCCACCAACGTCATAGACCACGTTAAACAGGCGTCTTTCTTGGTACAGTGCAAATGTCTGTCTTTCTGTTTAACTTTATCTGCCAGAGTCCTTTTAGAAAATGAAAGTAATCAGGATAGACCATCTCAGTTTTTAATATATACTGTGGCCCACGGGAGAAACATACACACACCTACTTCAAGTCGATGCCATATTACTGTCACGATACACGTCGTACAGACCACCGACTTAAGTCACAGAGGGTACTTGCAGCTAGGCTAGGAAACGGTGCACACATCCATACAAATATTTGCTAAGTGCATTCGTGTGCATTCGATACCGTCCAGGATAACAAGCTATTGTTGGGGTACAGAACATTGGACAACTGTAGTTGCTAATGCAATAAATTTACCTATAATATAAGTATCGTGGGCTCAATGTCTAGCATAGCACTAACTTATTGAATACAAACAAAAAATGTGGTGTAATGCTTACTTACATCGCATAATGACAAAAGTGATCCCAGGCTGCAAATAATGAAAGGTGTTTTGATGTACGGAGGTACACACATTAGATGTCGTGGTTAATGCGCTCGGTACACTTATAAATATACTCGTGCATAAAAAATATTACACACGAACAGTTAAACAGTTCCCGCAATTATCTCCAAATTACAAAGGTTACATTCAAATCGTCATATAATAATCGTAATAATAACATCATTATAATTTTCATTTGTGTACATCTCAAACACTAATTGCCATATAATACAGCAACTAGTGTATTGTATAACGAATAGCGAAAAGAAAGTGGGAAATATCACACAGAGGTGCGAAAACGAGGCGGCCATTCGGACAGACGACTGAGCTTAACCCCTATTATGCTGCATGTTACATGATTATTTGCGTAGTTGACCGTTATAACAATTATAAGGTCACTGGACACTAGGAACCCGTCTTCGGTTCGCTTCGGTAACCTGGTTCCCTTAGTCAATAAGGTACTATGGCTTATTCTGTGATCAATACGGCGCGCCCCAAATATCCATTACATAAGAATTTGTTGGTATGTGAAAATATACCAATCGATATATTGATCTAGAAAAAATCTGCTTCAACATTTAACATTCATTATAATGCTATTTTCATTGTGCAATAAATACACAATTTGAATGATGAAATGTTTATAACTTTGTATTTAAGCTTGACTTACAACGTCTTCACCATTATTATCATTATTACAGTATTCTTTCAATTGATACATATTATTATTTCTTAATACTGCCACAATTAGCGAATCAACGTATCTTTTGCTGAAGTCGTTTTATAAATCCACGACGACCGCACACTACTCTACACAAATGTCTTTTCTGTTATCGTTATTATTATTGTTACGCATTATTATATTTCTGCATAAAATGTAATTCGCATACATTTTTGAAGTAGTGTTTGGCGTGAGCACTTACAGAAAAGGCATTTGTCTCAAGGCCCTGTACTATTTGCAGGCCACTGACAAAATGCCGGTCGTTGCTATAGGTCTGACGGCGAACGCGCGGCGAACACTGCCGTCGACAACGTGTCGTCCGCGTGTCACAGCTCTAAATATAATTCTTTCTAATCATTAAGCCATTATTTAGTACTTCCAAGCAAAGATTAATCTGTATCTTAGTTTTGGTAACCTATAATATTCTTCCTTTAAGTACAACAATGCTATGGTCCGATGGCATTACGATATGTTAAGGCGGTGTTGGGCGATTAGCAGAAAAATACGTTCGTTCCGGACGTTCACGAGTTTGGACCTATACTCGGTGCAATTTCGATCTGGAATGTTCCACACAACAAGCCGTTGCCTAGAAACTGTGACAAGCAGGAAAATTAAACTTTTTGTTGTTTTATCAGTTGTTAACTCTTTTGTACCGTTACATTTTTCAAAACGTTTACACTTAAATTAAACTACACGCTTCGTGAAAAATGCATCAAGTGTATTAAAACAAAAATTATTTAATTATAAAAGTATAAAACAAAAAACTTCAACAGGGACAAATTCCTCCTAGGTTGTAAATTCCTTCATAAAGTGAGCGATGTCAGAGTATGAATTAGTGAATGTTATTGTGTGTTGTCATTTTCTTGTGTGACTGGTATAACTACATTTATTTGTAGTTTGTTCTTTTTCTTTCACGAATACTAAGTTTAATTACAAATTTTCAAAAAATATAATAAATACTTTAGTGGAAAAAATCTCAATTATGTAAGTTGGTGAAAATCCTATAAGAGGTTTTTTATGGTTTGTTTACATTTATTCCAGACCGAAGTTGCAGCGAGTATAGTTGTTATGATCACGGAACACTGCCGACGGATCGCGTGTCTATCGCAGGGTCCTTCCACCAAGCCACCAGAATCACCGATAACTATTAAGATGTTGACTGTCGGGTTCATCTTTTACCATACCCGTTACCCTCAAGGAAACATATTTCAACATGCTTTTTAAGGCTCCTTCAAACTAGCGGATGAGGTAAAATCTAGGTATATCCACCTGTACTCTGCCGAGAGCTTCCAATGGCCATGATGTGACCTGATCTGATATGATGAACAGAACTAAAAAACCATTGAGGTAGTTTGACGAAATACAATAAAAGGATTTAACGTTTCTGCAACAACACAATAAAAATGTAAAGAGTTTATGTACAAGTCGTAAAAATCCAGTCAGTGAACGCGGAGCGGTGATATTATTATTAATGTAGTGTGTAATTAGCTGGGTATCTGGTCAAAAGCGGAATATGAAATGAAAGCGGTATACATTATTCAAATGAGTGGTCTGATGGCAGTGGCGCTGCCGCGCTGGTAGCACACCACCGTACCGTACTAGGCGGCCGAGGGTCATCCGCGCGTGGCGACAATTAAAACCGGGATAAGTGTTGTGTGTACCTGCGAGATGAGGGCGCCACGGTCGATATTAGGGGGTCGCGGGGAGGCCGGGAGGCGTTTGTTAAGGAGTTTAGAATACGACTCACCGAGTATTGATGTCTCGCGGCCTTTTTTATTAATACACCCACAGAAACAACTGCACGCTCTACTGCCGTAATACGGAGCACCCGCCATTTTCATTTTTAATGTAACCACCGGTATCATGATCATAGTGTTGACTTTAAATATACATAACAAAAATATTATTAAAATATATGTCAAGATAGAATGTACAATATGAGAAAGATATTGTCATCTACATATGTATCTTACAACAGAAGTTTTGCCGCAGACAGTAGGTAAAAATGAGCATTAGCAATTTTAATATATGTACGTACGTACATAATAAAATCTGTGGGCGTTCGGGGGTCAGACGATTCGGTGGGGGGTGCGGGGCACTCTTCATTCTCATTTAGCTACTAAATTGTAGGGCCCCGCGTCCCTGGGTCTACGCGGACCGAATTAACACACGATCTTTGCCCCAGAGCCCGCCCGCCTGCTCGGCCTATACACTCCTGTCGATCGGAATACTCACTATTAATTACCGATGTTCATATGTACCTACGTACGTGCATCGTGGAATTTATATGCAGACAACAGTAACCAAAACTTTGGAATAAATTGGGGAGTGACATGAAAAACCGGTAATAAACTATGGTATTTATGTATTACCTGTTAAAGAGTCCCAATAAACAATGTTCTTTTAGGAGTCTCGTTTCCTGGGCGGCCGTTTTGTTACATTGATACGCAAAACGATACTTCACTTTTCCTCAAATTCATATTAATATTTATATTTAATGGTAATTATTTATCACAAACTAATATGAGTGTGTATAAATCGAAGACATATTTTGTAACAGCAAAGTAGGACAGTGCAGACAGTCAATTCTCTTTTTAAAACGACTGCTATTTGGATGGTGAATATTATGTACTTACCTAAAATGTCGTTGATCTTTATAAATCTCCGACTACATACAAGCAACTCGTTTTTAGTTTTCTAGTTGCCATATAGTACAGATTGTATTCGTGTAATACGTTTTTAACAGTAGACTTCTAGGAGTCATGAATAATTCTAATATATTTTAGCTATATAGGGTGAATCTGAATTGGGGGTAAGTAGTAATATATTAACGAGATGATCACAATGATTTCTAAGTATTGTCTAAGCGCATTTTTACGCTAATATCAGAATCGTGTTTACAGATGGGAATACAGTTTGCCTAATCAAATTATTGTAATCAATGATTTCTCTTTGAAAAAAAACCTTATTTATTTCCAGAGTCTGTATATTTAGCCCAAAACATTCAGTAACGTAGGTAGGTACACTGTCCTAGGGCACGATTATTGTAAATAGTTTAAAAGTTGACTTTATTTTCCGACAGCAGCATAGTCGTTCTAAAACTCGGTTTAAAGGCTGTTTAGCGTGTGGAGAGAACAAATCAGTAAATGCGACTGTCCCGTTGACAGTTCACAAACTGTCATTTATTAACTAAAATTCGACTCGATTGATTATAGTGTATGGACCTGTTATTAGGCGCGTATCAAAATTCAGTACAGTTTGTATGTAAACCGGTCAGACGGGTTCCGCCTCGCGCCCCTCTTTATTAACGTATCGACATCTTCGACGCTATTTATTATGAAAGTACACGTTTTGTTTCACTATTCAAAAGATATAATTGTTTATAAGAATAGATATAACGGTTTATATTAATTTCAACCGGCTGCTACTCGTTTCATTTTAAAAAAGAACATATTTCTTGTATCGTGGAGGTATGTACATAAACATCACATCAAAAACCTACTTTTACATAAAACATTACTGTAAAATCTGTCTTTACCTGTCTGAGATTCAACCAGACACGACACTTCACTACTAATTGAAATTAATG
Organism: Asbolis capucinus; assembly: GCA_018249125.1. Lineage (NCBI taxonomy): Eukaryota > Metazoa > Arthropoda > Insecta > Lepidoptera > Hesperiidae > Asbolis > Asbolis capucinus. The sequence goes on from DWJZ01000061.1 coordinate 17,885, forward strand.
GTGAAAAAGTAAGTTCATTGCGGTGGCAGTGGTCCTTTATTCATTTAACTGCCTAATACTAGGTATAGCGAGGTAGCGATGACAACATGTGCGATATTAGCTCTCAATATGGGAGGAGACCAGCTTGTTTGTCAACTATTTCCATCGTGCTGGAGGGAAGTGAAGTGATTGTATCATAGATATGTTCATTATATATCTTGTATGCGTCGGCTAGCTCGGACACAAGTGGCCATGTCGCCCAAACGATTGTCATCAATTCCACACACACCTGCTAAAGTTTATGATGATAGACAAGTTTAGATTATTTCATTTTTATTACACCGGCCTAATAAAACCGGTAATAAAAGTGTTTTAATAAGAATACATTGAGGTGGCGTCGATGGGGTCGCATTGGCCGGCGCGGGAACCTGGCGACTATAGCGGCGGCTGGAGCCCGTCCAGCCGACAATAACTCACATACGTGGGAGATGTCGTACCCAGTGTTGGCCCTCAAACATTGAGGATGAATATTTGGTGTGTACTTGTTATTTCAAATTATACTTCCCATATACACTCGACAAATATTAAAAGTAATGACATTTTAAGTTCAAATCTTCCTATTGAAATATGATCGTTATGTCCGAGCTGATACCGTGAAGGGTAAAAGGTGGGTTGTGTTAAATATCATAGTTTAGCATCATTTAAGAATCGTATGGACAAATAGGACAAAATATATATCTATCTAATATCACGCTTCACGATTTAACTTATGTTTTAATAGCTATAACATGCACAATTTCCATTTATCCCATTGGAGCAGCGTGGTGGAGCATGCCCTAGGCCTCCTCAGTATGAGTCATATTGTATGAGTTCAAGCCAACCTGCGTTGACCGTGTGCACCCTACCGAACTACACAAGAAGCTGCAACGCCAGACCCCTACAAAAATGTCTTTTCTGTTATCGTTCACCCCAAACGCTAATTCTAAAATGTATATGAATAACATTTAATGCGGAAAAACAAACACCACATTTTTCTGCACCAAACGTTTGACGTGAACGCTATCAGAAAAGGTATTTGTCTCAAGGCCCAGGTCCCTTATATTGAAGCCATTGGAGGTTGTTGACCGAAACCAGGTGGTAGTTATGCAAGCACGCAGGAGCCAGATTGACTAACAACTTTTAATGCTATCGCTCTAAATCAAAGTCAATTGACAAAGAATAAGTAAATATCTTTGGACAACACAGCCACGACTCCTGTACTATGTTTAGAATAGAGTGGATGTTCCTCCAAATTTTTAGGATATAGCAGCGCGTCAACTATAGATTCAAGAAATGAGGATTGGAGTATCACCGTAACGCACGTTCATTTCATACAGATACTTTCATGTATATTCCAGTTTTAAATGGAAAGCAGTCTTCCTATTTGAGCATCGTGAACGGCAGCTGCGTGTAATTATTTCAATGTCAAATGGACACACCTTCGAGGAACAGCTGTCCCCTGCGTCACCGGCGTACGGCGTCCAATACAAAGGCTATCGATGGGCGCGAGTATTAAATGTTGCCGGTAACTGATTTATCAGATAGAAATACGATAATATGGCCGCAGAGATCATTAGGAAACCATCATGATTGACCTTGACATGAAGTAAACCCATAGAATTCGGATTGATTCGCTCCAATAGAGCAATCGAAACAAACACGTGTTTTCGTTATCGAGGACTGAATTATTAAATTACAATATCCACGAGTCACCGAGTTCATTACAACAGTATTGATCCAGCTGTTGACTTTTGTAATTGTCTTTGAGCAAAAGGAATTAAAAAAATACTTTTTCGGAAATGGTACAACGTTTGAAACAAGTAAAACACAACGATTGTTCTTTGCAGTAACTCTAATATTAGAACGTAACAAGTGTGCATCTACCTATCACCTTCGAAAGTTCAATCAATCCCGTCTCCGCTTGGATCGAGGCGGTATGATGCAACGATATATTTCGCCTTCTCGACTGTTCTACGTCATCCGAGTATAAGGGCGCGCGACTCCCGATTCCAATTCGACATGTACTTATTGTGTACTTTGCTGCACAAAGAAGAGAACCAGGCATTCTTCCGCAGTCGATGGATACCGCCCAAAACTTGGCTTTATCTAGGTCACTTATCCTACTTCTAGAACCAAATACCATAAAGCAAGCTGCTTTGAACATTTGAGAGTGAGTCGACGAGCGTGCACCCCTTTTATTCTAAAAGAATGTCTTATGTACAAGAAGTGATCACACACTATGTAGTCGTGTAATGGTTCACTTTAACACCAAAAATGGCGACCTAGGCCTGTGCAAAGCTGGTGGTGGCACCTATCGTCGCATTTGCGTGTTCGCGTGACCCCGCCCTTCGGTGTTTATAGCCGGTGAGACGTTGGATCGAGTTCACGTGAGTTTACTGCTTCGATGTTTATCTTGATCCACTTCGTAGTAGCTAAACGTCGACGCAATTGTCTACCTCTAGTCAAAGCTGTACGTTCGGGGAAATGAGGTAATAGCCCCATCGATCCACCGCTTATTAATAATAATGGCAATTACTTTCGTAAGCGGACAATTTTTAAATGTGTAATGGCAGTAACGTACAAGGCTGTCCTATACGAGGTCCCCCACAAAATGGATCGATATTGTTAATTGCTTGTGACGCACGGCGTATATTTTTACTGCCTTTCAAGTCGTCAGAAGGTGATCGCTAAACTGTGGGTACTCTTACGAAATCACATGTTATGATAAAGATACCGAGACCTTCGAACGAAACTCGAGAGGGATGTAGTTTGCAACCACCTCGGTCCGCGACCTTGGGACAGCGTGCCTGCGCCCCGGGAAGGCGCTACTATGCCGCACTCGTAATCTCCGCGGCGATACTTATATATCGATGATTATAGCGTGGCTTCCCAATTTGCGCTCAATTTATTTTACTTACTTATTAAGGTTTCATTTTTTCAAGAAATCCTGTTCATAATTAAGAAAGTGATTTTGTATTATTATCTATTTTATATATATCGATTTAATATTATATTTATCTATTTATTAATAAAATCCTTAAATTAATACAAGATTTGCCTGTGAATTTATTCAAGAAACGTGTAAAATCTCAACTCATAAGCAAGAGATGTTATAGTATTGTGGAATATCTAAATGACAAGGATGCATGGAAATGATCCGCTCTGCTCCCAGTTCCACTCGGGCCAGTAATAAACTTTTGTAATACAATTTAATCTTGTTATTAAAAAGAGAACCGGCAGTTTTCTTTCGCCGGCTCTTTTTATTTATTTAGGCTCACCGACGGAAAGTACACTGTTCTTTTATTTTATACATAGCATTTGTATCACTAATAGTGCCTTACCAATTATAGGCAACCACAGCTTACGTAATTATCAACGCCATTGTACCATTTAAAAAACAATTTGTAAATTTAGAAAATAAATAGATAATCAGATGCTAATGTAATTACTATTTTATATGGGATAAACAATCGGACACCTTGTTCTTAACTTGAATGTTAAGTAATTATCATGTAGTATATAATTTTTTTTCTTCCGGCCTACACTAGCGTACGTAGTCCTAAGTTTGTTTTATTTATAAAACCAATGACAGATAGGTCTTGTCATTGAATTATTTTTTAAGACTTTGTAATTTAAAAATTGACTTTCATTTAGTGAACTTTTGGTTCCTAAACAGTTTTAATTTAATTTCAATTCATAACATTCAATATTTTTTATGGAAATGTATTTAACTCCAATACTGAAAATAGCTTAGAGCGTCGTACAAAACATTTGTGTCTATGTAGACCGCGGGCGTATTCGGCGAGAGCGAGGCGGAGGCGCGGACGGCGCGCGGCGACGGCGAGGAGGGCGCGCTGTCCGCCTCGCACCGCCCCCACCGCTGCACCGTGCTCAACTGCGCCAAGGTATGGTTCACTATACCACTGTATATACACTAACTGTCAATAACGCGGCCTGGACTATTGTCTTGCGTCAGCTAACCAAGTAAGAGCATTCGTTGACCCGTTCCACTCAGCCACCGGAAACAACGTGTCGCAGGGTTACATCGTATGTCAGTGATTGGAATTGCATATTGTGGAAAAGCAGGACACACAAGTAACTATTTTTGTCGCTATTTATTTCTTATAATGCCTATTTGTTTTTTTTTTTTTATAATTATTTGTTAGTGTTATTAGGAATGTTTCATTGCTTACCTTTATATACTGTTATATTATTTCAGGTTAAAACGTTATTTGAAGGTTGAAATTTGCAAAGAGGTTTGGGGCTGGTTGACTAACTTAGAAAGGGGCTGCTTGACCACCAATAGGTAGTAAACACGAAACAATGTTAGAAAGTAAACCCGGACTTAGTTGACTTTGGAAAGCGTCAAGAAAATAGGCATATGAGTTCGCAGAAATTATAAATTTATCACTTCATCGTGGAACAGAAAAGAGATTGCTAGTAAAGATTGGGTTTGGATTGCTATATGATCTCTTTCAAGCTGCGAGTTAATGTATATTTTTTTAATTATTTCATATTTTGGATTTTTATCTTATTTCTTCGTGAAATGATAATGATGATATCCAAGACGTGTCTGTCTACGGCGACCCATTGTTAGCGCCTGACGTGCGCTCTAAGATGGCTGGTCAAAACAAACTTGGTCACTTAAAACTTGCTGTCTTAGATTTGATTGTTAGTCGTCATTCGGTATTATTTTGTGCTAGCCTTTTCCACGAGACTACTGATGCATATAGGCATTTAGGCTGTAAAGAGTAAAGGGGATTCGTCGGTTGTAGTTCCTACAGAGGTATATCACGTCTTAAAGCTTTAAAAATACAGACGTTTTATCTTCTACACAACACTGCATCCTGCTTGCGAAGGTCTCATCCCACGCTCGGGAAGATGTTGGTGTCACAGTTACAGATCAATGTTTGTTCTCGGACCTTGATAAGACATTTATTTACTCATAATCTTTTGATATTTCACTTAGCTGGGGACGCGTAAAGGGTTAACCTCGCCGTTACCATGTTTTAACCCTATTTGCTTTAAATAAGAAACAATGGTCGTGTGACATTACCATATTCGGTAGCCCTTAGTGATGAGAGCGGTGTGTGTGCAGGAGTTCAAGCTGCGCGCGCATCTGGCGCGGCACGTGGCGACAGCACACGGGAGCGGCGAAGGCGCCCGGCCCGTCATGAAGACGCGCGCCGCCTTCTACCTTCGCGCCTCGCCCTTCACCCGCCTCGCTCGCCGCCTGGCGCGCGCGTTACGCCGCCCCAGACACTTTGCGCGCTCGCCGTTCTCCCCCATCAACCTGCACCAGGTCAAACACGAATGTGAGTATTTTCAACATTACTAGTCGCTTTACTGCTGCTAACTTTGACGCTCGGTCTCGTTGCCTCTCTGCGTAGTTCCAATGCTAGTAATTGAACTCTGTGTTATAAAGCTACCCTTATTACACTGATGTGAGTTTTGCTAATTTAATACTGGATCAGTGAAAGGCGGTATGTGTAAATATGTTATGAATCGTCCTGCAGGTACAATAGCGATGGCGGGGCTAGGCAGCGCGGAGCTGCGCGGTGCGGGCGGCGGCGGCGGCGGCGGCGTGGCGCGCGCGCGCGGTCCGGTGGGCGCGGTGGCGGCGCGGCTGGCGGCCGCGCTCGGCGGCGCGGCGCCCCGCGCGCAGGACTGGCTCACGCTCACGCCGCGCGATCGCATGCCCACGCCCAACCACGTCGCCTTCCCCAAGCCACCGAAGGCGCCAGGTCACAATGTTTTTAGGAATATGTAGAAGATTAAGAAACTTATTAAGATAATTAGTTTCGCTATCCTTTGTGTTACAAAACTATAATTTTACATGAGGATAAACAAAAAAACCAAAGTAATAGAACAAAGTCACAAACAATATATCAACGATGGAAATCAACAAGGACTTACTCATTAGAGTAACTCATAAGAGTTAAGTTGTATTCACTAACTTAGTAAATGCCCTTTTACTTTTCTATTGAAGTCTCCCACATCATCCAGCCATACATCAAACACCGACGTAGGCAAATTATTTCATTCATAATTTTTTGATAAAAATACACAGTAAGTCGAGGAAAACTACGTCATTCGACATTCTCTGCGACGAGTTGTTCGTTGTAGGAACGGGGATAGGATAGGATCAATTTGTAACAGTTACTACGCATGGTCAAACATGTACACCGGGACGTAGGCTTTGAAAATTGCTTCAAAAAGGTGACCAATGCTCTTCTTAGTATGCCATGGAGTCGAAAGTTGATGGATGGGATTTGGTAGGACCAAATGAGAACAATTATTACACATAAAACTTTTGTGTATAAGGTTAAAAGTTGCCTTTGTGTCTATACCCAACAATTGAAGAAAGTTGATGTGTTCCTATGGTATATTCTCAGAAATAGGCCAAGACAATCGAATTTCTCTCAGCGGTTATTAGACATGTCTGGGTTTTAGGGACATTGAATATTACAGATTGACATCGCCACATTCAGATACTGACCGAAGTGTAGGATTCATATGTAAGTACCATCGTGGCGTCTCTTTTAAATTGTATATTTCCTTTACTAGGCTGAGCTCCCGGTAGGTATTTGTCTACCACTGTGCTGTCATCTGGGTACCCAAGAATACAGTGATGTGCCACAGAAATAGAGTGGCGGAGAGTTCGGCCCTCTGATTCACTCTAGCGTTAGTAGCCAACGAATGCAACGAATGCCAGTGACGACGACGAGAAGATATCGTTGGCTCAGGAAATCCCTTACACAGACCGACCGAAACTACTGGACCGATTTAATAAAATCTTTTACCAATAGAATCTTACGTTATCGATGTTGAACATAGGCTATATTTAGTACGAGAAAAAAATAGGGATCCGCGTGTAAATTTCCACAATATAACCCAACGTGTGAAAAAGTTGTCAAAAAATAAATAAATATCTTTGGACAACTCGCACATGGCCATCTGACACCAAACTAAGCGTTAGCTTGTACTATGTTGATCTGATAACTGATAAATATACATATATACTTTTTTTTTAAATACATACTTAAATAGATACTTCTATTACATACCCAGACACACAGAACAAACATTCTTATTCATCACAGAAAAGTTTGACCTGGGTGGGAATAGAACCCACGACCTCCGGTGTAGTAGTCAGGTTCACTAACCCCTAGACCAAGCGGTCTGTCAAATCCTAATATCGCGTTCGCTGCGGAAATGATTGGCAATGGAACAAAGTGATGTACTACAGTTTTATAGACGATATAAATATCTACAAATAAATCCGTAATAGTGCATGTCTAACTAGTCCAGTTTTCTGGTTAGTGGTTCTTCCGAAGCGAAGCAAGGGCAGTTTTTAGTTTATTACAAAAGCGAACACCGAGCCTCTTAAAAGATTGCTGCACCTCACGCTGGCGAACAAAGGCGTAATCAGATTATGCCTCAGAGTATAGTATCGATGTCAGGAGTTTCAGCCCACAACAGGATATCGTAGGCCATAAGACTAGCTTTGCCACTGTTAGGTACGTCGAAGAAGTTGATGAAGTAATCCATCGCCAGACGTAACACTTCGGTTATAGCATCTTTACACTTTCGCATACTTTTATAAGGGATGAAAGTTTATCCACCATCGTCGTATAAAATGCCTTAATGGAAATGTTAAATTATTCAATTGAAAGATAGTAATGCAGGCAGTGTACCTACTTATTGATTTTGTATTGAAACCTTTTTATTTTTACATAATATTGGTACCAACATGTATGTATTATTATTGTAATTAACAGGGTAAATGACCGGCAGACAGTCGGCTATCTCGATAGCTTCGACACGATGCGTTCTTATTTTTTCCGTGTATTCGCTACAAAGCAGGTATATAAACAGTATTAACTGTATCGTTATGTGTGTGCAGACGGCAGCCTGATGTACGAGCGCGTGCTGTCCCGCGCCGAGCTGGAGGCGCGCCGCTCCCCGCTAGCCGCGCCCGCCGTGCCGCCCGCGCCCTCTGCGCCCGTAGCGCCCGCCGCACCGCCGCTCAAGAGACGCGCCTACGACGACATCAACGGCCTCGACAGTCAGTATCACACTACATTATACTCCGATATTTAAATCATCGTTGTTAATGTATGGAAGCACTTCAGTGTATTGAATTATATAAAAGGCGTCTATTTTAAAATGTTGTCATTTTTTCCTATTTTTCAATGTAATGTAAAAAAAATACCGAACAAAATTTTCAAATTATTGAAATGATTAAGTGTAAAGTTACTACAATTTTATATAGGACAATAACAATTCTAGCTTGAATATAAGACAAAAAAAAAATTAGTATCACTAATACTAACCATTTATTTCATGCTCTCCTATGGAGTAGATGCAGGTTTGTAGTTTTATATGAAACAAATATTTATAACATATTGAAAAGAAAACTGATATCTGTAAAAGGTTATATTTTCCGAAACTTTCGACTTCATTTCCTTCTTTTTTTGTCTTTCACCTTTTTTTTAACGATTGTTTTATATACTAGTACTTGTAGTTTCCTTCCCTCAGAACGGACTGTTCAATTATGTGTGTGTGTGTCCTAGGAGGCGGCGGGTGTGCGGCGGCGCCCCCGCCGGCCAAGCGGCCCAACAAGCACCCGGCGCCGATGCAGCGGCCGTCGCGCGAGCAGTACGCCGCCATGTGCGCGCGCGCGCAGGCCACCGGACAGCCGCTGCCCGCACACGTCTTCGCACACGTCAGTCTCCTCCGCACACAAATCTTATTTGCGTTGATTAAAATTTTGAAATTATTTAATATCTTCTAACAACTTTTTAATATCGTCTTTAAAGCCATCTTGGTAATGGTAATAGTGTCATGTTTATATTCGAACCTACTTAATTAGAAATAATGTGGAATCACCTGTATATTTTTATTTTAAAATGTGTGATAAATGAGCAATGTGCATAGTGGAAGTGGCAATATTTGCAGGTGAACGGCAAGCCAACCAGCCTGACGGGGCGCGGTGGGAGGCGCCACGTCATCTCTTGGATGGACGCTCCGGACGACCTCTATTACAGAGCCACTGACACTGCCAAGTTAGTGTTGTATTATACTGTATTGCTTACCCAACGAATATCCAACCGACCTAGAATCATTTTTTCTCTCCCGGCACTAGAATTATTAAATAATTGATATTATGTTTATTGAATTGGTTTTAACGTTTGTAACATAAAAAATTGTTAAAATTAAAATCGTCTACAAAAAGTGCATTTTCTTTATTTTGTAGAAAAATGTCTAGTTTCCTTTTTGTATTACGTGTTCTCTATGAAGTCTCACCGCATATATTGTGATATAATTTTTTTCGTTATCGATGAGTTGGTATAATAATATATGTATAAATTTAACTATAACACAGGTCGGTGCGGCGGAACTTGAGCTGCGGCGAACTACGGCGCGGCGCGCGCGCTCCCTGGCGGGCCATGCGCGGCGCTGCGGCCGGCAAGCCACACCCCGCCGCACCCGGCCCGCCACACGGCGCGCACCCAGCGCATCCCGCGCACCCCTCGCCCGCGCAGCCGCTGCAACTCGTCATCCTCGACTGACAGGTCGCTCTCAAATTTGTATATATTATTACGCTATTTTGTCTAGATTTAGTGACATTAAAAACTCTGCCACATGAACATATTCGTTACAAAGCTATAAGCTAACAGTTTGTCGTGCTAACTTTTGACTTCAGTAAACACGCTAACTGTACAGAACTCATATTCATTTAGTCATTGTATAAAAAAAGTGTACGGCGAATTTCGGGTAGTCTTAACACTAACTTAACGCGATGGTAAGTGTAAGTAAAGACGGTAGACGATGTTAAATCTGTCATATACTAATCGATCGCACCTATTCTGAAGAAAAATGTATTGGCAAAGGCTTAAACATAATTTATACTAGACTACTACTTAATACGTTTTTAATAATAATCAAAATACAATTTTATTAGTTCAAATGTGTGTTGGATGATAAGTTTGATAATGTGTGTTGTGTTGTTGCGACGCAGGAGCCGCCGCGCGGGCCGCCGCCGCCGCGGCCGTACACGATGGAGGCGCTGCTGGGCTGACTGTACAGGTCTCGTGTAAATACCGCCCGCGAGCCCCACACACTAACATTAACGAAGATTGTATTTTTGCTAATCGAATCGCCGAGAATGGATTCTGTAGATAATATTTTAAACTATATTGTTCTTATGTGGTTTGATCTGGCGACGAGCAAATAATGTATTTGATACATAAAACGATATGTAAGTCTATTTCATTCGGAGATTCATTGTAGGATAATTTACAATTTTTTTCATAAATAAAGCACAAATTGGAATACTGGCTTATTTTATTTACCTGCATTTTTATTGAGCTGCTTTTTTAGCAGTTAGGTCTCAGTGATGTTTTTTCAGTTTGATACTACATGCTGGGCTGCAAACCAAAAATGACGATTCTACTTCTTTAATCTTTGGCTCCATTCGTGAACATTTTGTAACAAGCTTCATAGAATTACTTTTTTCAATATAACCAGTACATTTCCAAAGGCCTGACCAAAGTTAAGATGGGAAGACGGAGGAATATGTCTAGTGTTGCAGGATTTATTTGGGTGGGTTTAAAAGATTCAGCAAGCCCATGTTGTACGGTAATGTAATATCAAGGAGATCGTGCTATAATTATTTGGTGTAACAATAAACAAATCGTAAGTTTATATTTTGAATGTTTAATATTGTATCAATATAACCTGATTGGGCTCCATTATAGCAAAATTTAAAGATGCCTTCTATTTGTGTTGTTGAATCTTTAGCAAATGCTAACATTTGCCGTCTTTTTCACAGAGGAGGCAAGGCAAGCGTTTTACTTAATGACAACTATTCTGAAAAGATTAAATGGATTATAAGAGCCAAGTTGAAAGGGGTCATGCCGGCGCAAAAATATTTCTATTCAAAGTTTTGTCTTATAATAACATTCGTTGATTGTCTGCATACTTTTACAATATTTTGGGTTGTTACGGGTCAAATTTTGCAAGCCTAATTGGGTCTAATTAATTCTTCCTCATACACTACGGAGCTGAAATTTTGCATAGAGTATTCAACCTGATGACAAATCATTTTAATGACAAGTATGACCTGATACTACGTTCAGGATTGGCTCCAGACAAGGGAACTGCTCAACCGTTACCAATACAGTGGTGAAAATTTGTGTATTTCTTTGCATTGGGGATTTAACATGAAAACTTGCGTTTCTAAATATTTTAATAAACCTTGTTTTTATTATTTATGTCTCAACAAGGGCTAACCACAAGGATGATAAACGAATAGATTATTAAAAGACCGAGTTCCACCTGAACTAGGAATTCGTCTGATGCGGGTTTAATTAACAAATAAAAACGATTTTTTTTAAAAAGTTATATTTATTCGAGTACATAACTACATCTTAATATAAATGGATAATAATAACTATTATTCCGCATGATAAATATGTTTAAGTGTGTGTTAAGACACCTGCTTCGTCACATTTGTTTATTCGAAAGCGCTATCACATACTTAACGGTTACTTGTTCATAGAAAAATATTTATCTTTTAATAACAGTGGCGTAACAACGCTGTGGCCGGGGCGAACTGAATTTCCCATTTTTATAAAAATATATACATTAGGACAAGCATGTTATTCACCCTTCTGATGGCACTTCAATGTACTTATCTGTTTAAATATGTTTCCTATAAAGTACACAGCAATGTCTGTCGGACATTATCTTATATTTAATTTGCTATCCATGTTTAATATTAACCACGGACGATCTGCATTTAAATAGATATCAAGTCAGTATAAAAGTAAATCTTATACAATTCACATTATCATTAAGTCTGCATCTTGTTTAGGACAGTAGTGTTGGAGGGGCCACGGCCGGGAATACCATATCCGCAATTATCAACTAAGTTACATAATTTCGTGGCAAAATACTATCAATAATATAAATCTAAAGAATTATAAAAACTTCAATTTGGATTCCTCTGTAAAATAACAATGTTGAACATTCGCAAATACAAAATATTTCATGACGCTCTATTTATCATTCCTGCCAGGAAAACAATTATGTTTTAGGCCGTAAAATACATTCAAGTATAATGAAATCGGACATTATACATATATATATAATTCGTTGTTCAGAACATTTAAATCTTTAGGCAGTGATGATTAACAGGGAACATAAATACATGTTATAAAAATATGTTTAATAATAATAAAATAGAAAAGTCAGCCGCCCACGGGAGCCACAACAAAATGTCGATATAAAGTTGTTCCCTAACTGTACTCAAGAGTTTAATTGAGCAGGTTCTATTACAGCTACTTTACACTAAGTCAACTTTGTTGGCGGACATCATGGTCGTTAGAGTAGGCCTCCGATTAAACGACTATTTTATACAATTCCATCAATGATAAAATTACATCAGAAGTCAGTCCCTTACCATCATATAACTGTCCTTATAATACATAACCCCATACTTCAACTAAAATTGCAGTAAAAAGAACTACCTCTACGTTTTAATCTCAAAGCCGTCTGCGCCACGCGGTCCCGGATGCTGGGCCAGCGTGGCGGCCGCCGGCGTCGCCACGTCGGGCGTCACCACGCCGCGTCTCCCGGCGACGCTCGCACTACCTACATTCTAGGCATCCGTCCTCGGAGTCGCCATAAAATACTCAATACAAAAATACTGTACAATTACAATAATTATTATTTGTAGGTAATAAAATGTTACCAATAACTCATAAAGCGGTTAATGCTCTGATAAAAACTACGCCCGACGTTCATCAATAATACACCATTCACAAATTATATACAATGTCTTTTATTTTATTTTACATGTTACATAAACACACATCCAAATTTGATCCCAAAACTGTAGTCTTTACCTCCGTTACATTTTCTAAATTAAATAATGAGATCGCACGTAGTCATTATGGAATTTATGCATAGACGAGGGTGTCTGGATGACGCGGAGTCGATTTGGTTTAAAGTGGAGTGAGTGAGGTGATATCCATACAGCAATGGCAGGACGACGGTCTCGCGTGGATGGGACATTAATACGTAAACATCTCGTTCATAAATAGGTTCATATCTCCATTTGTTTCAAGGCACTGTTCGTTAACAATCGATAAGTGTTTGTTTATTTAGATCATCTTAGAATCCTACCCTAAAATTATAGCCAATATTAAAATATCCATATTGCAGTACAAATAATTCGTATGAAAATACACACATGACTCTGCATACATACATCTATACTAAAATATTTCAGTATATATCATACAATAACTTGTAAATAGATTTTCTGACAATCAGATCCGCCGGAAAATCGCAATTTATACAAAAATATTTTCTTTCTCGTACGCAAAACATATTGTTATAGCTATACTATATAATATAAGGAGCCGCGGTCGGCCGCGGGATGCTGCGCTAGGTGGGATGGGATTTTTGGACTTTGATAGGCGCCAATGGCTGGGTGCGACAGTGGAATGTAGCAGCACGATGCTGGAGGTTCTCTGGTATACATACGACGCGCCCCTTGGTGACCGCGGGACATGGGGCACCATGGGGCATGCGGCGAGGGCGACGGCAGTTCTTCATGCGCGACAGAGCAACATTGACCGGATTTATCTAAGCATCTTTGTTTGTGTGTTCAGTCTCACGTGACAAACGCAGGACGCGCTGCGACTGCCCACTTCAGTGCTTCGACAAGTTCAGCGGCAAATCTGGAACGACAATTTTATATTTATATTTACCGCATTTCAATTTAGAGGTTGTAGTTTCAATAACACAACAATAAAATAATCGATAACCTAGCGGACAGAAGCTTGGCATCATGTACGGACACAATACGAATCCTGAAAAAACTAGTAATTTTAAAAAGTTATGTTTAAATTAAAAAAGTGTCACTTGTTAAACCTGCACTCCTGGGAGATCCCCATAAAGTATGAAATATCTGCCTATCCATTATCATCCTTTATCAGCGTGGTGGAGAATGGCCTATAGGAGTACAGTACGTGAGGCATCGTAAGAGGAAATAAAGCTTCACTCAACCAGATACATTAAGCAGACACATTTCTATGTAAAAATTTTTGAATTCATATGATTCCATTTGTTTCTGCATGAGCCTCTAATTAGTTGTGCAATCTCAATCAAAGTACATCGATAGCTTAGAAATATTTTCACACACCACCTTGATAGAAAGGCCAATATACTGGGTGTCCCAAAAAAAATGGTCTAGCGGAAATCCGGTGATAGAGCATCCCTTGAGGTATCCGAATCACCCCCATGTATGTGTGTTCTGCGATTTTGCCTAGTTTTCAAGTTATGATTTTTTTTTTGTATTTTTGAGAATTAAGACCTAAACAATTAAAAAAAAAATCTTAAAAACAAAAGAAAAATCTTTTTCATTTTCTTTTTTTTTGTAAGTGAATCGCCATGAGTTATACTTTTACGATTAAAAGAAGCAATTTTTTGACTTTTGATAAAATCAGTGAAAATTAGGTGCAAAGTGAAAAATTTACGTTCTTTGTTCTGGGGGTGAGTCGGATACCCCAAGGGGTGCACTATCACCGGATTTCCGCTTGACACTACTTTCTGGAACATCCTGTATTGGCGATATGTTGTTACGGGGGGCGTTCAATGTAGTCTCGGTATGGGAATGAAAGAAAACTCGGAAAATGTTGAGAAAAATCTATTTCTCAATGTAATCCCCTAGGATTTCAAAATATTTTTTAGACCGAGGTATTATTTTTTCTAAACCTTTAAAAAGATATTCGTCCGGCTTCTCTTCAAAATGCGCATTAATTGCTGCCTTGAGTTCTTCATCGTCGAAAAATCGCTTTCCACGAAGATATTTCTTGAAATTTGGGAAAAGATAGTATCGCTGATGGTCGCCACAGCCTCGTACAGCAGCCTTCACAAAGCGCGGTGTGGACCGGCTCGTTGTCGTGAAGCACCAACACCCCACTGTGACCTTTCCTCACCTTTTTTTTTTAATCGCCTCCTTCAAATTCCGTAAAGTCGTTTGCCTATGTTGCTGCCGTTATACCTTTACCCTTTTTCGTGTACTCGATTAATAAAATTCCTTTAAAATTCCAAAATACCGTGGCCATAATTTTTTGGGGGGTCTGCACAATTTTTTTGCCACTGCATGGACACTTGCTTGCTCTCAGGATCATAGTGATGAACACACGTCTCATCTCCAATAACCAGTAGGTCGAATACACTCGCTGGATTTTCGCAAAACAGCAAATTCCTTACTGCACTCGACTCGCACTTGTTTTTGGGGTGCCGTAAGCATTCTTGACATCCATCTTGTACTGACCTTTGAAAGGTTAAGATGATCATGAAGTATAGCGTGTATGGTACCCACGGATAGATTAGTCATCACTACCTATGTAGTTGTATATGTTGTCTATACAACATCGTGATTTTTAGAGCATCTTTGAGTACAAGATTCTTTACTTATTTGTCGTTTTCTTCGATGGCGTAAATGGGCTCGCTCGAACGAGGCTCGTCTTCAATGCTTTTTCTATCGTTTTTAAATAAAGTCACTTGACCATTCTTGACAACAGACATCACAGTGCGAACAGACATCAGTCCATATGAGTTAAAGCTCCACCACGCTACTTCAATGCCGATTGGTGGTGGGGTTAGTGACCAACCCAAGTGTAGAAAACTTCTATGCCAACTCAAGGCCTCCGATATGCCTTAAAGATTGCTTTTTAATGATAACAACCTCTTTACGTGCCCTCCGAAGCCCCTAGCGGTCACTCATCGTCTTTGTTTAACTCGATTGATGACTTCGGATGAACGCAAGTCAGCGAGCTTTGACGGCCCCATTTTTGAAATGATAAAGATAAAAATTTATTCTTTTTATCTCCGATATAACTTCGGCCTAGATTTGGAAAGAATGTTTGTAAACAAACGATGTTAGGGCCTTCAAAGTTCTGGCACTGCAAAAAAATTTCGTATTTTTAATTTAATTTGTACTACAACTACACAATCTCAAAAATATTGATTCTTTTTATGGCACTTTACATTAAATTGCTCCCTGAAATTTTATTAGTGCAGAAGTTTAGGACATTTTGCCTCACTTTGCCAAATAAAATTGGTCAAAAGAGGTTGTAGAATTTTTACTTATGTACTTTGTACTTTTAAAATTTTAAGTAAGCCACAAACTCATTGATTTGCAAGCCTTTAAATTTAAAACAGGTATTATTACGTTTCGTTTAATTCAAAGCTAAGTCTTCATAGTAACATCGTTCCTGTATATAACAGTGTACTGACAAAAAAGTTTATTGTTATACACTCCGTTATCGGTTTTGCTAGGCAACTAGTGCGTGCGTGAATACGTGTGTTTAACGTCTTAACTATTCTATTTATTGATGTACATGTACACACGAGTCTCGACTAACCTGAAGTGGGTTCATCCTTAGGTATGTGGTCGGTGAGCAGAGGGTGCGCAAGCGGCGCCCAGGGCCCCGGCGGCGCGTAATGCATCCATAGTGGCGCGGGCGCGCGGTACGCGTACGGCGCAACGTAGGGGTACGGGAACCCGTAGCCCACCTCGCGCCACTCGTCCCGTGCCGGCCGCCACGCACGGTATGCCGCAGGGTGCGGGGCGGAGTGCGGCGCGGGGTGAGCCACGGGATGCGGCGGGGGATGCGGCGCAGGGTACGCAGCGCGGAACGCCGTCTGAGGCGGCGTTGGCGAGTCGCGCGACACCGCGCGACCCGGCGAGCCGAGCGTCAACGCCGAGTATCGATATCGGTAGCCGTCGGGACTCGGGCTCGGGTCGGGCGAGTGTACGCTCGACGGTGACTCTGTCTTCAAAGATGGTGGGTACGAGTGCGGAGAGCGCTTCGAGTCGGGCGAACGTGGTGAGCGGCGCGCGGGGCTCTCGTCTGGCATCGACAACAGCGAGTGGATGCTGTAGCTGCTCACGTTCTTGGAGACGGGCGTTTCTTTGCGCTGCGTGGCGCCGGCGACGCTACCGTTAAGCGTCCGTGCCGCGTCACTCGGTGGCCGTTGCGGCGCTGGCGGCGCGTGCGGCGTGTGACTCGGGCCGGGCGAGGGCGGGTAGGAGGCGGTGCTAAGTGCGGGCGCGGTCTTAGCACGTCGCTTGCTCGCCTGGTCCTCGAGGCTGACCCGCTCCATCTCCCGCAGGATGCGCTTCCGCGGCGAGACCATGGCGTGCTCCTGCCGGCAGCTCGCGAGCTTCGCGTTTACGAGAACTGGCAGTGAGGCGGCCTTCTCGCGCAGCTTCTCTATCGTCCTCGTCAACTCCCTACGACGGATGGGGGTCCTGGTTTTCTTGTACGTTCTTAACTTATGATACTGATATGGTTTCTTGAGTTTCATACGATGATACTTCTCTCGATCGTAATCCGTCCGCCGGTCGTCGTCCGGGGGTCGTCTCGATTCGGATCCCGGGCCGTCAACAGCGTCCTCGCCGCCGAGGTCGGGCGAGCCGGCGTCACCGTTCCGTCTCTTCTCGCCGCTATCGCAAGCCCCGTCACCGAGCGAGTCCGGGGAGGTCGAGTCGTACGGCCGCCTGCGCTTGCGCCTGCTGATCGCGTCGATGGAGGCGGTACGCAGTGTACTGGGGCGGCAATAGTACATAGTTAGCTCCTTGGAGAGGTTGCGGCGCGGGGCGGGCTGCTTCCAACAATGATCGCGCTGCCAGGGCGAGGAGTGCACTGAACTGTTGTCGTCGGAGGCTGAGAGCGAGGCGCAGGGCGGCGCGGCGGCGGGCGGGGTCGGCGGAGCGGCGGCGGGCGGCCAGAACGTCTTGCGCGGCACCGACACCCAGCCCGCGCCGCCGCCGCCTCCGCGCACCAGCTCCAGGATAAACTTACCATCTGCAAAATTACATATTTACAGTATACAAGTGACCAAACAAGAGTTTGCGGTGGGGCTATTATTTTGCAACTGGCACTAATTAAATTACTTCTGTAAATTCCATCTGGCTATCTACCAGCCCTTTGTTTAACTTTAAATAAATAAATATTCGAATTGACAACAATACCAGTGACAGCAAATTGTCATCATGAGATGGAAACATGTAAATCACGGGGGTTCCACTCAAAGAACACTATTTGTACAACACACATTTTTATCATCATAATTAAACTTTGAACAGACTTTAGAAGTTAAACAATTTGTTGTGATTACTTTCACAAGTACTTTATCACTAAGCTGTGTTTTATTTGGACTTAAGATAAAAATCAATTGAATATCTTGACAAGAGCTAGGTGTATATATTTCTGTATGTATCGAAAACACTTGAGACATTGCTTTGTACAGATATCTAAACAATACCAATTTCAGTTCAATCCTTTGTCTGATAAAAAAAATATAGTAATTTTCACTGAGACCAAGCAGTTAACGCTTTTTAAACAATATTATACTTAATGTAATTGGCTAACTAAGTAGCAGATACCATTTAAGATATGTAACAACTTACATACCTAGTATTTAATGTAAATACATATTTGAATAAGTAATTGATGTAACAGCATTTACTGAATGTTATTGCACAGAAATATTATAGTATCAGCAATGGTATGTTTATTTTATTCCCACTTGTTCCTACAGTAGAACATGAAATATCATCAAACACTTTACAAAATACACATTTTGCTCATCTACGCATATATAACAAAATCATTTCTGACTGAGGTATAAATTATAAAATTTACATCTATAACCTCTATCCAGTAATCATTGATCACTTACATAAATATGTTATACATGTGAACATGTATTGTTAGTGGTATTATGTTGTTACAATGTTAAAAATGTGCTAATGTGGATAACAGAGGAGTAGGCCATAGTCCTTAATGGAAATTTACTTTTATATTTTTTTAGGAAATATCAAGTTATAAAAATGTTATGACTTGATCAAAAACACCAAAAGATTTGTTTAGAAAATGTTCCAACCACAAAAATGATATGTCTATTTCAAGAGCAGGCAGGACTATTTATAACAGAAAGTGTGGGTATCCTATATGTAGCGAAGGCTCTTCTTGCACTATCATCTTTAAATCACTTTTAGATGTTTTAAGCATGTAACATGAATCCAGTGACAGGTCAGGTGTCAAATGCCAGCTCTGCCCCAAATGTTGTTGACATTATTGAATGTGCTTACTAGACATATTTTTGAGCCCCATTAGCAATTACTAATATCAAATGAACTAAATATCTTCTTCATAACATAAACATACTTCATGTAATTTGAGCAACTGAGGTGAAAAATATACTTTCAAACTTTCAGAATGTCTTAGCAAATTTATAAAAAAAAATTGCACATTTAAATGGGTGTTGAGAATTTCATTTAATGAAAGTTTTGAATGCACACCACAAAAACTATTATAATTTTATTAAGCCTCTGCTAGAAATAAATATTATATGAACATGAAACAATTCTTCAAAATGGCACATGTTTGAGATTCTACATGTTTCGCTACGTTGACCAGAGCTTCTTGCAACACACACAACAATAGCAGAGCTGGAAGAGGCAGTAGCTCTAGTGTAGCTGCATATGCTTATCAGAGCATGAATAACTTTCTAGTTTTTCTCAACACTAATAACCCATGCTGTTTATGCAGCAGTGTGTGTGACATTGCTATTAGAAATAAAAGCATGTCAACCATAAAAACAATAATATGTAAGGACCCACCTTTGAAGAACTTGAGTCTTCCTCCAGTCGGATTAAAAGTGGAGTTTTGTACGGGAGCCTCCTCGTTTACGCCCTTACTACTGCTGTTACCATTGACACCATGTCTTCTGTCTACTTCTTCTGTCATTTTGGTACATGTTGTCAGAGTTGTGTTTGTTCCTTCCTGTATATGCATTTCATTTCGAAGCGCTCATATAGAACACGAGCAACACATCAGTCCGTACGTAGAAGCCATGGTGCACCGAGCGGGAACGGCGCGGCACACACCAGCCGCTGATTTGCATCTATATTCAATATTTCCGTCGAACTCCTCATCCTATTAGGGCCACCTGCGGGAAGCTCGTCCGATACTCTCATATAAACACATTTCAGCCACCGTGACTACTGAATTTAAACGTTATTCCGACCGACCCTCTTTCCTGATACACGTAACTTTGTCACCATCTAAATTATTACAAAACAAAACCGCGACGCCGGATTCCCGATTATAATCGGGACCACGACACAACTCGATAAAAAGCTGTTCGTTTTTCACTACATAGTTCATTCACACCCAGCATCCATTTTGATTCGTTCAAAATCCAAATAAAATCGTTCATTTTGACCTGGCCAGAAATAAAACTTCATTTTAATTTGAATGCATTCATAACAACGTTTAGTAAATGCATTCTAGTTTTAAAAATTACAACTTCTGTGTTTTTCATAATATTAGTGTTCACATTACATTATATAACTTTATGTCTATATCAAAAATAATAATTATAAGGTTCAGATTTTAAAAACTTCACTTAAGATAACATTTTTGTTTGGTATTTAAACCATAATTTTATTTTCCTGTAAACTTTATTACATAATATTAATTTATTATATCTTATATTCCTATTTTAATTTAATTAATATTTATTTATTAAGAATATTTTTTTTGTATAGTAGCTAAAAATATGAAATTGTTGTCAAAGTCGAAATGACATACTTGTTGACGGTTGCATGCGACTCGACGCCATATTGGAAAATAATAAACTTTGTGAATGTGGGATATCATCGGAGAGTTCATGGAGAAATAAGTTTAGGGGGGAATCAGATAGCGCTTAGTTCTTCACATCTACTTTAAATTGTTTTGTATAAACATATCTTACGATTGAAACTGCTGAATCCATACAAGATTACTTGTACGTATTATATCCGGGGGAAATAAAGTAGAATTTATAGTGCCGTTTGAGTGCGTACTTTAATGTTTTGTGACACGGTTTTGATTTTTAGGATTGGAAAGTAACATTAAACAATAAAGTCATGGCTACGTCAGAAGTATCGTACAATAGAAAATTAATATCGGAGGATTTGTCAAATGTGGAATTCGATACAAGTGAGGATGTGGAAGTTATTCCGACTTTCGATTCTATGGGCTTACGTGACGAATTGTTAAGAGGAATTTACACCTACGGTAATATACTCCTGAAAGATCTGTATAGTTTTACATTTATTTCCTTACTTATTTTTGTATGTATTTTTCTACTTGTCACAGGTTTTGAAAAGCCCTCAGCTATTCAACAAAGAAGCATTTTGCCGATTGTAAAAGGCAGGGATGTGATAGCCCAGGCACAGTCCGGTACAGGCAAGACAGCAACATTCTCAATTTCAATCCTTCAGTCCCTCGATACATCATTGCGTGAGACCCAAGTACTGATACTGTCCCCTACTCGAGAGCTGGCCACACAGATCCAGAAGGTAATTCTTGCCCTGGGTGACTTCATGAATGTTCAGTGTCATGCTTGTATAGGTGGAACTAATCTTGGAGAGGATATAAGGAAGTTGGACTATGGGCAACATGTTGTCTCTGGTACGCCAGGGAGAGTATTTGGTAAGTAGTAAGTTTTTAAACACGTTTTTTTATATTGATGTACTTTAATATTTGAAAAAGGTATGAATTCCTTATATTACATTTTGTAGACTAACAATAAAAGTAATGAGTCGTAAGACGATAATATAATTTGTTAGGTTAATAATACACCCACTAAATTTATACCTTAAGATAAATAATATACTACTACATAAATATATGCCATATTTCCCATCAGATATGATAAGACGACGTGTACTCCGCACAAGGTCAATAAAGATGTTAGTACTTGATGAAGCTGATGAGATGTTAAACAAAGGTTTTAAGGAGCAGATCTATGATGTGTATCGCTATCTCCCACCAGCAACTCAGGTGGTGTTGATATCTGCCACATTGCCTCACGAGATTTTGGAAATGACATCTAAGTTTATGACTGATCCAATTAGAATATTGGTGAAACGGTAAGGATTATTTTATATTGGTCTGGATTTAGTTTAATAACACTTTGTTAACATACCAATTATGGTACCAATGTTGATTAAAAAAGTATATGTCACTCTCCATACCATCAACTATCTCCACATAAAAAACATGCCCAACCTAAGACCATTTCGACATGAAAGATGGACAAGCCGTTTCTTCTCTTTATTATGGCATCTTTCTTAAACAGGGGTAGATCCTAAAAAATTTACATTTATAATATTAGTATGAATGTACAGGCTAATCATTTTATACATTACTAAATCGTCTGATAATGTTGTAGTGATGTATTGTGTGGGCGGAACTATGATGTGGAATATTAGAAAAAATACTACAGATCTTAACAATAAAACAAGCTGGTACATGATGTTAATATAAATATCCAATTTTTAAATTATTTCAATAAAATTATTTTAGTGATGAGTTGACATTAGAAGGCATCAAGCAGTTTTTTGTAGCAGTGGAGCGAGAAGAATGGAAGTTTGATACACTGTGTGATTTGTATGATACTCTTACCATCACCCAAGCAGTAATATTCTGCAACACCAAGAGGAAGGTGGACTGGTTGACACAAAAGATGCAGGAGGCAAACTTCACTGTTAGTTCTATGCACGGTGACATGCCACAGAAAGAAAGGGACAATATTATGAAGGAGTTCAGATCTGGCCAAAGGTAAACAATATTCTAATGATTCATGTTTTTGTGTATGGGTTAAACCTATAAGTAAGCAGTTAGTAGGTATAAAGGTACAAAAGTTCATGGAAGGTTTCTCAGATATACCATTTTTTTTCATATTAATTTCCTGAATGTTTCCTAATGTATAATGTAGCCTATGTGTTATTCCAAACTATATATCTCTGTACCAAATTTGTTTCACATAGGTGCGGTAGTTTTTGCATATAGTAACAAACATCCATCCATCCTCACAATTGTATTGGCAGGATTTTCAATTTGAGTCTTGTAATATAACATATACCTGTCAACTCTTAATAATTCATAATGATCTTTTCAGCCGTGTTCTGATCACAACTGATGTGTGGGCCAGAGGAATTGATGTGCAACAAGTATCACTAGTTATCAACTATGATTTGCCAAACAACCGTGAGTTGTATATCCACAGAATTGGAAGATCGGGTAGATTTGGACGTAAAGGTGTTGCCATAAATTTTGTCAAGTCTGATGATATTAGGATCTTGAGAGATATTGAACAGTACTACTCCACCCAAATTGATGAGATGCCAATGAATGTTGCTGATTTAATATAATTGTAATCTTTATATTTTCACAAATATACCCAGTCACTTACTGGAAGTATAAATAAAGAAGTAACTGTGGTGGCAGGTGGCTAAATCTTGCTGTAACTACTTGGAATTAGCATATAACTTGTGTTTACACTATTTCTGGATATGATATAATAAAAAGTACATTAAATAGCATTGTTTTATTTACATATGACATGATATAGATTTTTAAATACTGTTAATTATGTAATTTCTTAATTTTTATTTCGTAAATACAGCAATCAAATTTCAAAGCATAATAATTCTAGAATACAATGTAGAACTAAAAATTATTGGCATTACCAAGTGACTTGTTGCATATTATAATGGGAATAGGCAAGTTCTTGGAATGTTACCTTTACAATAATATTACAGACGTGCAAAATAAGCAGAATGAATTTGATATTACACTATGAATGGGTGAATTTATAATTATTATTTTTATGATCTACCTGTTTGATACAATCAAAATATGAACAAGAACTAAACTATTCTCACTTCCAAATACCAATCAATTACATAAAAACAATTCAACCACCTATGATCACATAATCTGCAATTTATTTTGCACTTCTGCACAGTATAATGTAGTCGCTTTAATAAATAACTCCATATTTATATACAAAGAGATCACATTTTTTGTGATACAACACAATTCAGTGGCTCAGGTTAGATGACAATTTAAATGTCTTGTAAATCATAATTTTTCCCTTGGGATAAGATAGAAAGGCACAAGACAAAGTCTTGAAATACAGTACAAGTTATGGATTAGGCCAAATGCTAAATATTAAATATAACAGTCAACACAAACTGATCCAAAGTGCACAATGAGGTCCAAGAATGTGGTTCAACCCCAAAAATAATCCATTAAAAAAGTTAAAGGTCTCATTGATAAAACCTCTTGACTATCCTAAATCCAAATATTGAATTCCCCCTGACAGTAAAAATGACATGAATCCAATTTAGTAACAACCAAACTACCAAAGGATTCTAGACTGTTTTCCGCCTCTGCAAATTGTGTAAACAAAATAAAGGATGAAAATGTCACAGTTCGGTTTCATTTTTCAGAACTGTATATCATTGATTATTCATTTCCTTTGTTTAAACCCATACATGACGACATAGGAGGCGACATATTCAGACATATTCAGACATTCTGTTATAAAACCATCACACTACATGTTGAACACACTAATATCTTGGGCTGCAACTACTATTCAATGTCACAGAACACAAGTTTTGTAAAAATAATTGTTTTGACACAAAAATTGTTAACAAGATGGGAAAAACATACTACAGGAATAATAATTTTTATACATAGAAATTTTAATTTGAGAACTCACTATGCTATTGAGTTCTTTTTCACAAAATGTATGCAATAATAACATGTTCCCACAATTAAAATCTGGAAATTATATGAGCAAATGTTTTGTTACTTCAGAACAATATAACATTTTTAACTTTTTCTGTAATAGTTAAAAAGTTTTTAAATTTTTTGTATTAATGATTCTTAACCATTATTAATTGATTGCTGCTCATAATTTGCAATCATATTTTCAGACAAAATGTGTTCACTTCATTTTATTTGTGTCAACGTTCATTTCAGTAGTATCATTATATCACATAATATATGTGGATAGGAGATCTACAGTCAACCACCCTCCTTCATAGTGGTTTGGATAAGTTTTTCACCAATTTTATGAACAGTATGGGAATACTTGTTATAGTTAATGTCATAATTATGTATTAATTTGATGGCCAATTTTTTCTATAAAGGGGAATGAATCTAACCTCCATTGAACAATATACACTTTACAATAAACATACAGCAATTCTATCAGTTAGTTGAGCTGTCAGTCTCATTTAATAACCATACATAGTTTTTCGAAAACAATGTGGCAAACATTGAATAAAATTTAACACGGCACTAACAGTGATGCTTGTTTTTTACTCTCAAATATTTGTCAAATATAAACAAGATACATCTAAAATTTACTGTACACTTAGCATCTAATAGCATAACAATAAAATGTTTAAGAGTCAGTTGCAGCATAATAAGCATTCCAGCGTCTGTAAAGGAATATTCCCACTACGCCAACAAGTAGTGCTACTAAAACCTCTGTCAACTGATCCAAGAAGCTTGTTCTTGGTTCTGTAGACTCCAAAATCTGTGGTTCAGGCTCAAAACTAGGGGCCTCTTCGGGTGGTTTTGTAGCTTGTTCTTCTTCACCTTTGAAAGCTATTTGGTTTAGAGCAGATTGCTCTTCCTCAGTAATTGGTTTAGCTGCTGTGGAAGATAAGAGTTTAGAAATCTCTCCACACTGTGAACAAATCCAATTTACAGATTTTTTTGCTAAAATCGCACGTTCAGCTGGTGTGTAATCCAATGAACCAATTGTGCCTTCAGCAGGAGTGGGCATGAAGGCGATCAACGCCAACAGAGCGGTCCTAATTGACCAAGATGGTTGCCATGTTTCAGGGTGATGACCAGAAATAGATAAACATATTTTTTTATTCACTTCGAACCTACCGTTCGGTGTCAGTAGAATGATGTGAGGTGGATGCATTGGATATTCCTTAGGCAACAATATTCTACCGTGGTAGACACCACCTTCAAATTCCGTGCCTTTTGGGCCTTGAACAGTAAAATGCCATTCGAACAGGTTATCTTCTAATGGCCTTGCACAATATTCTTCCGTAGCTTCAGCTAATTCTAAAGCTTCTCGCATCAGTCGTTTCACACCTGGACATTTTGTGTTATATTTTTCTGCCATCTCAGCCATTATTTACAAGTTAAAACACAAGAATCGTTGCAAGCGACTCAACAATTTGGTAATCTGTTTTTAACCACTAAATTTGTTATCAAAATTTTGTAGTGTTTTTGTACGAACAAATCAACTGATGACGATTATAAATTAATGGCAGGGGCATAAAAAATAAACCAATCGGTAAAGCACAGATGTACGTAACGTCACAGAGTACGTAAGCAGTACGCATAATAGTACGTTTCACGCAACGTCAACATAAAAGAAAATTTTACCAGAACACAGAATTTGGGAATATTACTTTTTAATATTCATCCTATTACTTATGCGACTGCAGGCAATTGAATAAATTAAGCTACAGCGGGCGCGGTCGGTACGAGGATGGGCAACCGGTAGTGGCAAACATTACACGAGCACTTCAGTACTTCGGAGGACATTTTAAGCGATCGGTCCCGGTTATTATCATTAGAACGTTATTCACGTTGGAGGCCTTCGGGTGACATAAATGGAACAGTGTTCCTAGACTATTTTGGAACACGGTTATAGTCTGATCATGTGGCAGCACTAATCTTCAGTGGCAGACACTGTCAATGTCAACTGTCGTTTGCCGTTGGTGTTGGACGGATAAACTATTGTTTAATGATATCAGTGACTGTCGTTCTAGTTACAAAAAAATAACAGTGAAAAATAGCCGAGGCATTGTCACTTTAATCGCCCTTTTTTTTCCGACCCTCCTATAACTACAATTCCTATACGTTACGCCGCGATTTCGGTGACTGCGAGTAAGTTGTGACTAACGTGTCTGAAATTAAATATGACCGGACGTTCCATGTGACCACACAAATAACATTTTACGTTTTGATTTCTTATCTTGTCACCGTGATCACTTTTGAATGCAGATCACGGTGAATTAATCACCGTGATGTTATTTGTGACATGTCTAATTTGTATTATATTTATAGCATCCGCATCTTTCCAATGTAACCTGTAATAATATTGTGGTGTTTTCAATCCATTTTGTGGTTTTTAATGTTGTTTGAGTTATTTGGTATAATCCTTTTAAGTATAAAATGGCGCCGCGTTAAATAAAGTTTTAGATAACGTACTCTAACAACATTGTGTTTATATAGTCGGTTAAATCTTGTGTTTGAACATGGATGGGCCTCCTGGAACTGGTCCTATAGTGCCTGGCAATAATGGTGGACCTATAGGTCCACCTGGTATGCCTAACTTTCCACCAATGCCACCGCCACCGGGCTCTATGGGTCCGGGAAATATGCCTATGGGTCCACCGGGAACGATGCCACCAGTGACCACCACGGGGGGACCTCCGAATATGCCTCCCGGAATGGGTCCTCCACCGGGCATGATGGGTATGGGGCCGCCTGGTATGGGACCGCCTCCCCCCGGTATGGGCCCTCCCCCTGGGATGGGAATGGGGCCTCCACCTATGGGACCGCCTGGAATGGGTCCACCACCTAGAATGCCTCCTGGTATGATGCGTGGGAGTCCTAGTATGAAAGGAAATTTCAATCAAGTTATGGATATGGGTCCACCTGGCATGGGACCACCACCATCTGGCATGGGGCCTCCTCAGTCAGGTATGGGACCGCCACCAACTAGTATGGGCCCGCCCCCGTCTGGTATGGGGCCTCCAGGGATAGGACATGGCCCTTGGGATGGTCAGGGTCCACCTAGATCTACTGGACAACTAGGCCCTCCCGGATGGGTACGGCAGAGCCGATCAGACGGGCCTCCAGGCTGGGATGACCATTGTGACAATGATGATGAAGAGGATGGAGATAGCGATGATAAAGAGCCATCATCACCAGCCTCGCTGCCATCCTTGCTAACGATGAAGATAGACACTCCAGAAGAATTCAGATTGAAAACTGTTCCCGCTGGTGGTGTGGTGCTTCCGAAGGCACTGGAAGAAGCTCTCGCATACAAAGACCAGCGTCAGGCAGCACTGGGAGATGGAGAGGAACAAGAACTGGGTAACATTTAATGATATTGTAGCAATATGACTTGCATTTCTGTTGTGCTTATTCTTTGAGGCACTGAAAGAATAGGTACTATGTCAGTTTGCTAATATATTACGTTATGGTGTTTATAATGAGGTTGTTGTTACCTAAATACCAATAGGAAACATTTTATAAATATATTAATATGGTTTCAGAAAAAGAAGAAGAGCCTGTAGCACCTCCTGCTCCAGTGATCAGTCGTGAGTATGATGCAGAGGGTGATGAAGGGGATTCCGATGAGGATAATGTTCCTCAAGCACCGCTGCCTCCTGTGATATCTAAGCAAGAGGTATGTCTGTAAAATTATTAATGTTATTACATTTGGAGAACCGACTGACTGAACCAGTTGCCCTATACATTATAAGAGTAAACCTCATTATGGGAATAGAAAGCAAAAAAATTATTGCCATAATTCAGTTTTTCTGGTTGTCACATTGGATCCTAAACTTCAATGAGCACACCATACCAAATCTAGTTTCCCATAACTTATAAATTAATCTTTTTTATATTTTTTATAATTGTACATTATTTTAAAAAATTTACCACAGGGCTTCTTTGACCGTTTCTTCTCCTCAATGAAGCTGCTTTCCAAAATGGGATTTAAAAAATGATTAATTGGTTCATAACATATTTGTGCATTGTTGCAGAATACCAGCAAAAACAGACGCAAGAAGAAAAAGAAGAAGGCAGCAAAGTTAAAGAGAAATGAGGCAAAGAAAGCAAGCCAAAAGGAGCCCAACCAAACAGATGCAAAGAAATCCAGTGACAAAGAGAATGAAAAGAAAGAGGCTGAGATTGAGTTAATATTACTTTAATATCAATTAAAACATAATATTCACTTACGTGAAATTCATTTCAACTTTAGATCACTCTTCTTTAAAATACAATAAATATCACTTAGCCATTGCTCTTCATCTGTCAATATGAAATGGAACTTAATGTGCCATGTTTATCCATTCCAGGTACATACAAGAAAGCATTCAATTTCATGAATTGGAGCCCATGTATAGACAGTTCCATCGGATATTGGAGGCTTTTAAGATCACAGAGAAAAAAGAGGAATCCATTAAGGAGGAACCTGGTAAAGATGCACCAAAGACTAATAGCAAACCTCAGGAGAAGGTGACAGATCAGTTCGCCGCCGATGAAGAGGCTGTGGAGGTAACTATTAACGAACTGTAACTGTAAATGATGAAATAACTTTTTTGGTGGGTTTTTCATTTTGTGAAAATGAGATGCTATGCAGCAAACATTGCAAAGCGTTGGAAATGATAATAATCATATAATTATTAGAATTTTAATTAGTGTGAATTTAGGCATATCACGGCTGTCGACAATGCTAACCTTAGTCTCAGGCTGGCTGTCAACTTGTCATGAGGCGACAGCTGTATAATAGCAGAACATTGGGTAAGGGTTACAGGTTACATTATTAATCTTTATGTGATCTTTTGTATGTCATTTCTTTGTGGGACTCATGGTAGCGCTGAGCACGGCAAAAACTTATTAATTTATATTACTAGTACTAAAATAATGCAGTGATAACGGTAACGGTTTGAACTATCGAGCGGGAGGACCTGGGTACAAAGTTGCTGCGCGCACCTCTGGATTTAAAAGTTATGGGAATATTAGAAGTTGATTACCACTTGCTATAATTAAATTCTCAACTTACCCATTGAAATATTTAAGATCAAATTGAAATACGGCTTATACAGAAAGGGTATTATAGTGTAAATAAATATATTAATGACAAGAACGCTTGGACATAATACACATCCGCAACCGTTCCACCCAAATCTAAGAAAAATTAATTTGTAATTACTGTTTATGTGTGTTTTCAAAAGAGTACCTGAAGTTTTTTTCCGCCGGCTTTTTTCCATTCTGTCCTACACTAGCGTACAGTCCTAATTTTGTATTATCTACATATAAAGCCGGTGACAGATAGGTATTGTCTATCGAGACTTTAGGCTTTATCAAAGAATTTCTTTAAATATTCTTTTACCCTGTTAATAAATTTATACACGTGCATCTATATATAGTGGAGATGCGGAAACAGCTCGGTTATTTGAGTACATCCTAGAGGCGACTGACCTAGTGCTTGCACTGAATCCGCGAGTGGTGTTAGTGATTCGGGGTGACTTTAACGCACATCACCAAGACTGGTTATGATCCCGAGTCAATGACTTTGCTGGCAGAACTGCTTTCGACTTCACGTTGTCCTATGGTCTCTCACAAGTCGTCCCAACTTTCACCAGGGTACCTGATATAGATAATCATGCCGCCTCTTTGTTGGACCTTCTGCTGACTTCCCATCCTGCCAAACACCAAGTGGTGGTAGGAGCTCAATTAGGCTCCTCGGATCACTGTCTGGTACAGTGCACTACACCGTTGCTACAGCCCGAACAGCCCCGGCCAACTAGAACACGGCATGACTATCGATCAGCAGAATGGGATGAGTTTCGGCAATTTCTGGCATCTACGAATCCCTAAAAAAGCTGATAGTGCCAACCCGTCAAACTAGACCAATTGCCATAACCTTCCTCCTCTCAAAGGTCATGAAACGCATCATAAACAAACTCCTTGGATACCTGGAGGAAAATCAGATAATCTGCGACCGACAGTACGGCTTCCGACATGGCCGATCTGTAGGTGACCTTCTGGTATACCTCACACATAACTGTGCACATACCATTGAGAGTGGCGGAGTGGCAATGGCTGTGAGCCTAGATATTGCCAAGGCATTTGATCGGGTCTGGCATAGAGCCCTTCTATCGAAGCTTCCATCGTACGGCCTGCCCGAGGAGTTGGGTCGTTGGATAAAGAATTTCTTGTCCGAACGAGCTATCAAAGTTGCAATGGATGGTCAATGTTCGGACACAAAATCCATTAATGCTGGCGTCCCTCAAGGCTCAGTACTCTCCCAGACGCTGTTCACACTGTTACGACCGTGGATTGGGGATAGGAAAGGAATAAGGCCGGTGTGTAAGGATGGTTTCTTTATTTAAAACTTACTTGAGGGTAACCACAGGCATCAACGTCTCTGCACTAATTTCGCCACACTCGCGCACTGTACTTAGCGACACAACACTCGCGTCACTACGCTAACGGTACTGTCCTCACGTCAGTATACTCGCGACACCGTACACTAATAGCACTGAG